>PVLA01002550.1:117500-262438 GCA_004027455.1 Hydrochoerus hydrochaeris | reverse complement strand
TAATTGAATATAGCAGTACATAACAATATTAGTAAAAATAAAACATTGTAGACAGTATAAAACTTCAAAGGCAGGTAAAAATCAAACCAGAGTGGATATTCTAGTGAATCTTGTCATCTTAAGTGCAGTTGCCTATACTCTCAGACTTGATACTATCAATCATAACAGCTTTGAATAAAATCTATCAATACAAAACAGCGATCTAACAAACCAGATTCGATTATGATCAGTCATGGTAAAACAGTGTAGGCTTTGCAGAGCTTTAGATTAACTTAATAGGAAATTGAGGATGATTTACATAATATATCCTGTTATTTTTGGGATTACTGTCTGTGCCCTCAAATCTAGTACAGGTAGAATGACTGGAACAGAATATAATACATCTAAGCAGAGTAGTGTGAGTAATGTGGGTTTTAAATCCTGGTGCACTATTAACAATACAGTGTATCAAGGCCATCTATGTTAGACATTCTAGTTATCCTTCTCTGCCTCATTTCTGCTATGCTATTTTTCTGCCTTTGTTTGTCTAGTTTTCTCCTTCATTTCACTGCCTGCCCTACTCATTGAGGCCTTTCTGCCACTGTTCCTAAAATCCCAGTGTTTTTTTTCTATCTCTCTAGAATGTCCTTCAGTATTCTCTGTAGGGTTGGATTGGTGGTCACAAACTCCCCCAGTTCCTCTTTGTCATGGAAGCATCTTGTTTCTCCATTAATTTCTAGTGACAGTTTTGCAGGGTACATCAATCTGGGCTGGAGGTTATTCTCTTTCAGGGTTTTGAATACTTCACTCCAAGCTCTTCTTGATCTGATGGTCTGTGTCGAGAAGTCAGCCTTCCTCCTGATGGGCTTACCGTTATCGCTAATCTGTTTCTTTTCTCTGACAGCTTTTAATATTCTTTTTTATATTGAATCTCTGGTATCTTGATTATTATATGTCTGGGTGTAGCTCTGTTTTGGTTGAAGGTGGCTGTAGTTTGGTATGCCTCACATAACCAAATGTCATTTTCTTTTCCCATGCTTGGGAAGTTTTCCTTAATCATTTCTGTGAATAGACTTTGTAATTCACCTGTATGTATTCCTGCTTCTTCATTCACATTTCTTATTCTTAAATTGTAGATTCTCTTGTCATCTTCTAGCCTTTGTATTGTTACTGCCTGTTTCCTTGTTATTTTTAAGAGATCTTTCCTTTCATCATTGCATATTGCAAACTTGTCTTCAAGTTTTGATAGTCTATCCTTAGTTTCTTTTAAGACATTTTGCCAGCTTTCAATGGAGTTTTTAATTTCCTGGTAGTCTCTTTGAATCTGCTTCATGTATTCTATATTTTCTTTATATTCTTTATCGAATGTTTCTCTCCTTTTTTTGTGTTCCTCCCTTCTTCCATCTGTATCATCCTGAGAGATGCTTCCTGAGAGCATTTCTTTTATTACTCTACTCATATCTTGCTTTATCTGATTTAATATTTCAGTTTTGAGCTCGTCTACAAGGTCCTGAAGATATCTCTTAATGTCCATTGAAGCCATGTCTGATGTTGTCTATTTGCCACCCTCAGTCTCCCTTGTTTTTCCTTCTCCTGGATCAGTGCTCTCAGGGTTCTGGGCCTCCTCCTGCCTCTCTCTCCTGTCATGGCCCTGGCTTCCTCCACACAGGTTACAGTGCAGGTCCCAGCCCCCTTCCCTGTTGGCCACGTTTCCTCTGAAGCATGCTGGCAAGGGACCTCTGCCCTCTCCTGCCTGCTCTTGTCACTGAGTGTAACCGGGCCAGCCAAACTTCAGGGGCCTTCACCCGGTTAGTGCATGCTAGGCACAGGGAATTGATTTGGGATGGCTCATTGGGTCCCAGCCAGGGGCGCAGCCCAGTCCAAGCAAATCCCACAAATCTGCTCGGGGGAGGGAGGAACCAAATGAAGTCACTGTCGCTCCTAGTTCAGACTCCTCTTGCCCGATTCCAACATGTGGCCCATTATTCCCATGAGGAATAATGAGGGGTCTCATTCCCAGCACTGACTATGGATTAATGAAGGTCCCTTTGCCGGCTCCGCTCTCCATTAGGCTCACCAACCCTCGACTTCAGTGCTACTGTGGTTCCTGTGAGTGGCGGTGGGAATGAGTTTGGGTGGCTCTGCAGGCCGGCATGGATTCAGGCCATTGCAAACTTAGCGGGTCACCATGAAAATGCTGTGTCCTCTAATTTTTAGCTGTTTCATTTGACCAGCTTGTTTTTATGTTTTAATTTCTTCCTTTGTCAAGAGGATCCATCTCCCTCTGTCTGGGTCTCTCCAGGGTGTTTTATTCTGGCAGATGAGTTGCTTCTCTTGGGAGGCTTTGTGTTTTGTTACTCACTGATCGGCCAACTTGACTTCTTTGATGACAAAGTTGGGAAATGAAAGGTTTATTTCTTACAGTTTTTGGAGGTTTCGGTCCATACTCAGTTGCCTCCAAGGCAGGGTGGTATGTGGGGGCCGCAGTTCATGGCGGCTGCAAACAGCAAGGCCAGGGTCCTACTTTTGCTTTTGGAACTATGTTCCCAGTGAGTACAGTATTTATGGGACAGACTGTCAACAAGATCTATCTTCTCCTGACCAATAGATGAGCACATGACCAGGGAGACATTAGTCTTCTTCCCCTGGAATGTGAATATTGAGTTTTATTTTTCAAAAGCTGAACATAACTCAGGTCATTTACTGTAGCCATGTATTCCTAAAGAAAATAGCCATCGACTTCTGCTACTTAGCCATCCAGGGCTGTTTTGGTTTCCAGTACTTTCTAAAACTTTCATTTTAGCTTTTCCTCAATCTGAAGGGCTATCTCATATCCTTTTAGTAAGATCATATATTCTTTTTTTTCTTAGTATCTTTTGTTTGCAACCACAGAACCCTGATACAGAAAGTGGAACACATAGTAGAAGAGAGCTTATAGTATCAGAAAACTATATCATACTGGATATTGGTAATTAGGTCTTGAACTACAGCAACCCTCTTGCCTCAGCCTCCCTAGTGCTGGGATTACAGGCACGTACAACTACATCTAGTTGGAGACACAGTTGAATTTATAACAGCATTTTAAAATGAATTTTAAATTCTTTGGGATAGACATTTGTTTTCCATTTTGCCACAAACTTCACTCCTCTATCTTGTATCACATCTAAAATGCTTTATGCATTCAAATGACATTCATGTCATTTTCTCTAGCCAATGAATGTTACTAATAATGGGACGAGAAAAAGTTTTATAAAAGACATATTCAAAAAAGATCATACTCTTTATATGCATGTGTCTATTTTGGATGCTTAAAAACAATATCAGATTTTGAACATTTCTCTTTTTAAGAGCACAGATTTTGGGGTCAAACTTACTTGAGGCTATCTTGCAACTCCACTACTCACAAGCCATGAGTCTAATCTAAACTTATTTCATCATCTTCAAAATAGAGAAATTGACATCCAGCACGTAGACTTGATCAATAGAGTTGATTCAATAGAATCATATGTGCAAAGAAGTTTCTCAAGAATGGTAGTAGAAATAGTAGCAGGAGTAGCTAGTATTTGGTAGTACTTATTCCTAAGTAAGTGTTAGTATCAAAATGGCCAAAGCTGTACATTTGCTATACATTTTGGGTTTTTTTGTTATTTTCACTGCTTATACATGCTTATTATCTTTTTCTTGATTATACATTTAATCTGATACCTTTCATTAAGAAAGCAAGATCTTGCTACTCAGCTGTCCTTTCACCACGGGTGTCTCCTGCTCTTGGCACGAACTGACCCTGTCTGTGCCTGGTAACATTAGAACACCCTCTGAAAATTCATTCCATATATTTTTTATATTCAGTGACATCTCTTGCATGCTCATAGCATTCAGACTTCATGTATCCCTGGGTCTATGTTTGCATTATTTGCCCACCCCTAGAGAAGAAAGCAAAAGAAACATTAAGTCATAAAAAATGAATGGTTGTTGAAACTCTTCAAAGCCTTGATTTACTGCATAATTAGTAGACAACACTAGAAAACAATATCTTTCTGCCTGTGAATTAAGTAAATTGATTAATTCATTAATTATGCATGATAACACCATAGATAGCATAATTGTACCACTGGTTACCAAAATACAGCAGAAGAATCAACCATGTTTTCAACATGGTCAAAAATTTAATGTACAATATTAGATTTTTCTTTTAGAATCCTAATTAAGACACACTTTTTTTTGAGGGAAAGTTGTATTACTTACAAGACATACTACAATGAATAACAATCCTCTTTTTTCTCCCAGAATTTTACCCCAGTCAAAAATCACTCATTCATCATTCATTCACTCAATAAATACTGTTAACATCATTCATGTTTCAGGTACTTTATTAGCAGTAATACTAATTCGTATTTGTGTACATAATGAATACATTCATTGTAAATTGGAAGCTCAATAGTACATGTACACGACACATCTTAATTCTTTTTATATCCCCTTGCCATCTCCCCACCCAATGCCTCAGCTCCCCACTTCAATGCCTCTTGCAAGAGGCATTGGGGATACAACATGGAACTTATTAGATAAAGACTCACATCCTCGTGGCAAGAAACGTCCCTAAGCACTATGCACAAAAGTATAGACAGAGGACAAACAATAAGCAAATAAAGAAAAACACTTTTAGGCTGTGATAGAAACTGAAGGAAATTAACAAGGTAATATGAAAAAGAAAATTCAGGGACTGCATTGGCCACTTCTTATAAGTAAAGTGAACTGAAAACTAAAGAATTCAACTATAGAAACTGTCAAGGTCAATAGTTAGCATACACAAAGGTCCTCTGAAAGAATCAGAGGTATGTAATGAGGAGGGAAAACTCATTGCATTCTGGGCAGCAAAGACAAGGCAGGGCATCACTGTACCTGACTTGAAATTATACTGCAAAGCCACTGTGATAAAAACAGTGTGGTTATGGCAAAAACAACTCAGCGTGATACCAAGGAACAATGGAACACAGATTAGAAAATGCAGAAACAACTGCAAACACACTCTTATCTTTGACAAAGGTGCCAAACATGTTCACTGGAAGGATAGCCTCTTTAATCAATGGTGCTGGAAAAACTGGTTCTACACACACCAAAGACTGAAACTAGACCCATGTCTTTCATTGTGCACTAAACTAAAACTGAAATGGATCAAAGATTTAAATATTAAAGCAGAAACACTAAATCTGCTGGAAAATAGATAGATAGAACTCTTAAAGATGTGAGTGTAAGCAAAGACCCCAACCACATGGGAAATATTACAAAGAATCAACAACTGGGATCTCATCTTATTAAAAAAGCTTTTTCACAGCAAAAGAAATAATCACCAACAGAGTGAAGAGACAACTCAGAGTGGGAAAAAAATTTACCAGTTGTTCCTCAGAAAAAGGACTAAGAACATGTAAAGAACTGAAAAAAAAGTCTTCCCAAAGTTAAAGACTCCATCCAAAAGCAGGCATCTAAGATGAATACACAGTTCTCAGATGATGAAGTACAAATGACAAATGAGTATATAGAACAAATTTCAACATCACCAGTCATTCAAGAGGTACAAATTAAAGCAATGCTGAGATTCCACCTCACTCCAGAAAGAACCATCAAGAAATCAACAAGTAATCAATGCTAGCAGAACTGTGGGGAAAAGGGACCTTCTCCATTGTTGGTGGGAGTGCAACCACTGTGTAAATCAGTGTGGAGGCTCCTCAAAAAACTAACACTAGAGGTCTCATTTGACCCTTCTCCCCTTCTTGGTATCTTCCCAAAAAAGTAAAGGCATCATACCACAGGGCTATAAGCACAGCCATGTTACAGCAGCACAGTCTGTAATAACTCAATCTTGGAAACAACCCAAATGATTAATGGATAAAGAATTTATCCATTTTACACACTAGAGTACTACTTAACCACAAAGAAGAATAAACCCAAGACATTTCTAGATAAATGAATGCACCCAGAGACCATACTTTTAAGTGAAATAAACCAGATACACTTGTATAAATACCACATTGTCTCCCTGGTGTGAGAAAGTGAAAGTGTAAATAAGGAGACAAATGTGTAATAGATATTGTGAAATAGGAAGAAATTGTTCAAATAGGAAAGGGAATTGGGGAGGGGAAAAGGAAGGAAGGGAAAAGAAAAAATGTGAGAAAAGGGATAAAATGGAAGTAAAGTTTTTGTAAATAAGAAGTGGAAGAGGGGCTGAAGAGGAGAAGGGGAATGCAGAAAAAAAAAAAAAAGAATCAGGATATATCATGTACCAGTACAAATTTCCTATAAGGAACATGATCATTATGTATATCTAAATGGTACCAATGAACTTAAATTTTTTAAAAGAGCCATCATGGCTCGAGCACTGGGGGATGTTACAAGATGGAGGCGGAGAGGAGGCGGTGATGATAGAGGATCGTGTGCTGAGTTTCATAGGAAGACTCTGAAGGGTTGAAAAGAAACGTGTTCTGATTTGTGTGTTAAAGCACAGGATTCTAGATGAAGAACAGATTGGAGAGGGCCAGAGTGGAAGGGGAAACTTGTTCAAAGGCAGCATATGAAGACAAATGGAACCAAATTGTGGCAACAGAATTAGAAATTAAGTTGGGCTTGAAATATAATTTGGAGGAAAGACCAGAGGGTTTGCTGATGGATTAGATGCTGGTATGACTATGAGAACTCAATGATGATGCCTGAATTTCTGCATTGAACAACTGAGGGAGATGATGGTACCATTTAGTGAAGCTAGGAAGATAACTGAAGGGTAAACGATGTAAATTAAGATATTTCTCATTTGTCTGGGTTAACTTTAAAATGCCAATTTAGCATCTTTACCAGGATGTTGAAAAATAGAAAGTTAGATGGAATAAATCTGAGCCAGCAGAAAAATGAAGGTAGGCTATGAATTTGAGACTGATCAATCAATAGGTGGCAAGAAAATCCACAAAACCGGATGAAGTCATCTGTGCTGAGTAGGGAGGTAGGAAATAAAATGGGCCAAAGTCTGATGCTGAGACATCATTACATTTACTAGTGGAGAAGAGGGGCCCAGAGATGGGCTACGGAGGGACAGACAGGAAGGAGGAAGGCAGCCAGGAACACGGTAGCATGAAAGCCAGTTGAGGAGCCGGACACTGCTGAGCTCAGACTAGGATGAGGGCGGGAGAGGCCATCTATGGGGCTCCAGAAACCCTGTCAGGATAGTTTCAGTTGAGAAACAAGAACATAGCCAGAATATAATTTAGGCTGAAAAACAAATGAAAGGTAAGGAAATGGAGATTCTAGTATAGAATCTCTACAGAAATGGGGCAAAAGCATTGAAAAACAAATGACAGGTGAGGAAATGGAGATTCTTGTTTAGAATCTCTACAGAAATGGGGCAAAAGCAACAAAGGAGTATGGTCTCAGGGGAGGATTTTTTTTTTAGAATGAGAAAAAGTAGAGCATATTTGCCTGCTTAGGAGACTGATGCAGTAGAAAGTGGGGCCATGACAGAACCACAAGAAAGAGGAAATGTCTTAAGAAAGCAACACAAGAGAGATCCAAGCATAAGTGGAAGAAGTTTGCCTTCTATTACATTAGAGAAAAAAAGCAGACATCATATGTACAGATGCAGACAGATTAAGCAACTGGCTTGGAAAGTGCCAGCATTCCAGTAATACTGCCTGTGGCTTTGCAAATAAAATTTTTTTTTAAAAAAACTTGAAGCCACAATTATAAGATGCAGGAAAGGAAAGGAGCCTATTTTTCACCACGTTGGGCTCTGAGAAGAAAAATTTTCAGTTCTTTGGAGTCATTAACTGAAGAATGTATGGGACAAGTCTTTGAAGTTAGACCTGATATGAAATCTTGGCTTCAGCAGTTATGAGTTACGTGACTTTGAGCCACTTATTCACATTTCCTCAGTCTTCGTCTCTTCATCTGAAATGGCAGTGACCACACAGTGAACTCACTGAAGTTCTAGATAATATATACAATGCCTGTATACACCTGAAGTGCTTTTGAAAAGATAAATGAAGGAAACATAAAGGCAGCAACCAGAGACTAAGAACGAGAGGGCATAGTATCATGAATGTCAAGGAAGGGCAGAATTTCATGAATAGGAAGTGGTCTGTAGACTCATATGGGACAGGATAATGCAAGCAGATTCCAATAGAGAAAAGGCCACTGTACTTGCTCACAAAAATGTCACTGATGATCACCAATAGTACAATTTCCATGAGATGGTAAGCACCTAAACCACGATATATTGGCAGTGAGCAGTGGAATGATTTTTCAAGGGTTTGGGTTGTTAAGGGAAAAAGAGTAATCAGTGGCATAAGAATCGAATTAGAAAGAGAAAATTCTCTTTTAGTATGAAGTAAAAGGAGCTATGCTGTAGGCAGATGGGAAGGAGCTATGCCAAGGGGGAGAAGATGCAGGAAGAGTGCCATGGAAACAAAGTGCAAAGTATCTACATAAAGCCAGAACTTTGGAAAAGTAGATAAATTATTTTTCTTACAGACAGAGGGGAAGGAATGGATGGGAGATGGGGACCAGGTTGTTGGCTGGAATGAGCTCTAAGTAGTAAGACCCAGGAATGAATACTCAGTGAACACCAACACTGCTAGAAACCTGGAGAAATTGAAAAATAGGATAAGTTGATTTAAAATCATTGGATTTGAGTAGACTGAGAAGCCTTCAAAATTAGGATTTACCTCTGTGGAAGATGAATTTTCCTAACAGCTATCCTTCTTGGCTTCCAAGACACAGAGATGCCAACATTTTGCTTCTGGTTTTTCTTTATCCATGATCTGTTCTCAAATAGAATACAGAACATTAGATCAGATGTCTCTTTCCTTGGTCACCACTGAATTTCTAATCCATTATTTCAAGATGTCTCCCATGTCACTGAGTCACTTTGAACATTGTTTAGGAATTCCCAAACTCATGAGTTACAGCTGTAGATACTTTACAATTGGGTAATCAGGTCTACTCTAAATGGAATCAGTTTATTGCATTATTAATAGAAAACCTTAGCCTATTGCTTTTATGAAGATCAGCAACAAGATATAGATGAGAATAAACCAATTCACACATTGATTAACAGGTTCTCATGTTGGTATTAAATGCCTATCACTGTCTCAGTTTCTCTTTCTCTCAAAAGGCTTCAGTAACACAATGAAAATGATCATAAGATAAATTTTCTTCTTCACAGCTCCAAGCCCATAAGCCATTTCATTACTCAGCTGGCATCCCAAAACCTCCAGGTTGGAAAAGGGCTCTATTTATGAAATATCTGGCTATGGTGTACAATAAACAATGCCAGAGTGAACTAAAAACAGACTAATTTAATAATCAATTTCTTTCTCCTACACTGTTTAAATTTACATAATCAACTGGCTATAATATTTAGCATACTTGTAATGTTCCACATTTGTTTACACTACAATTCTATCTTCAGACTTTTCCATTCACCAAAATATTGATTGGCCTACAAAGGGTATAAAATAGGAAATATTCCACTGCTAATCATTATATAAATGTGAGAGACCTGAGAGGTGAAGCTACTGTAGTTTTCCTGTTTATTACAAACTTTATATTCCATTAAAATGCATGAGATGACAAAATTGCAAAAAACTCTTTAAAGCTATTACTAGCAGATAAAGCATTTGACAAAAGTATTAACATTAGCATCATTAAAATAGTTTTATCAAAAGTGTGTTTATTTCCAGATTGCAAACAATAGCAGCTCACACAGGAAAAACACTCCTGAGTATTGTGGCATGAAGGCCAGCAGCAGTTTCAGAGTCACGCAGAGTTATCTTGTGGTTTCACAACTAACGAACAAAGATATTGAAGCCAGCATTGTAAGACATAATAGAGTAAATGAGCCTATTTTTCATCACCTTGGACTCTGAGAAGAAGACACTGCAGAGTTACCATGATAAGGGAAGAGCTCAGATATCAAAATACATTAACTTTGCTTTAATTGATTTAAACAGATCCAGAGCTTTCTAAATGCACATGTTATTTCTGCGTAGTGGACGAAATAGATCTATGTTAGATTGCAAAGCCCCATCTCATCTCTCTGTCTGGTAATTCTCTCTTCCTTAGTCTGTTTTAAAACATAAGTATGTGTGTGCAAATAGACATTTCTTGGCTCTAGATAAATAATTACTTTATTCTTTTTCCAAAATTTCTTTTGGTAATATTAATACACTGTTCTCTTTTAGTCCAGAAGATGGTCAGCTAACAGTAACAGTAAAAAGCCATATACAAGTTTCTTTTTTTATACTATAAAAATATTTATTTCAACCCCTTCAATTCTCCTGCTGAAGTGATCTGCTCCATCAGTCTCTTCCTCCCCTGGTAGTCTCTGTTTTGTAGCGTGGTTTTTAAAAGTTAGAGATAAATGGCTGCAGGGTGGAGCGAGCTGGAAAGGCTCTCTCATACCACATCCACTCTCCCAGTCTCAGATGAGAAAAGCAGAGCTCAGAGAAGAGAAGTGACTTATCACATAACTGAGAATGGCAGCATCCACTCTGGACTCCAAATCTTATATTTGAAACATTTTTATAGGTCTAGGAGAAAAAAACGAGAAGTATGAGCATAGGTTTCCATTTCGACCAACACCTTTCAAATTTAGGTTTTGGTTTAAAAAAACTACAATAATTTCCTGTTCTGATATGAGAAGAATGTGGGAATTTTATAGATGTTTCTCTGGAAGTTGAATTAAATAATAAAGCTTCCTCTATGTCTCTGGGTTCATTCAAAATATTTTCTTCTAGAGTCTCTGCAGATTGGAGTCCTGCTTTTAATCTTGAGTTCACTAAGCACCAGTCATGGCCATAAAAAAAAAAAAATGTTAGAAACATGTGCTGATGCTCGGGAAGTTCGTGGCCAAGGTGAAGAGGTATGCCACCACCCTTCCCACTTTCAACCTCCCTCTCACATGCAAGAACCAGTAAATGCAAGAATCTACCTTAGCACACCCTGCAGAAGCCAACACTCCATATTTCTTTAATAATCCTAAACCAAATATTATTGAATGGACTGCTTTAAGTGCTTTGTTTATTTTAAGGAAATATTTACAAAGGAAGCCTTCCTATGTGGGGCATGAAAGACTTTTATAAAAGAATATTAATTATGTGCTGCACATTAAAAGTATCGTTGAGCAAGAGTGCTGCTTGGTAAAATACCAATATCCTATTTCATGGATCTACTAATTTAGGCCAGGCCTGATTCTATATTTTCAGCTGAGAACTAAAATTATTTAGCAATTATTTAGTTGAGCATAAATATTTAGAGACAGTTTTTGCTAACAAAGCTTGCCTCTAGGAGCCAGCCCCATAACATTATTCTCAGCACTGGTTTTCCACACATAAATCAGATATCTAACTTCGTACCTTCTCTATTTCATTTTTATTATTTTGTATGGAACTGTTGCTCATTTTTACTTCTGGCCTCCTTTTGTGTTACCCTGTAGAATGGAAACCTGGCTGATCTCCTGGGACCTGCACCGAAAGGCAGAAAAACTGTTCAAGGCAGTAAGTTGTACTCTTTTTGAGTATATCATTTTCCATGTGTAAAGTTTTATGAGAGTTTTCAATTTTTCAGGTGTGGGATTTGACTTTTATAAAACGTGCTACCTGTTACACATTCTCTTTCCCTTGTTCTGTGTTTGAACGCGTATGTCTCATCTATGACACAGAAGGCTGTGAAAAGCACTAAGTAATTTCTCAACCCACAAAGAATTCCCTGCTTTGAATAACTGCCCAGTTGTGAATATGACACCCACCCAGTGTTCAAAGCAAGATGTACCCTTTGGTGGAGTGAAGTAGGTTGTCCTTTATCCTGTGATTCTTAAGCACCATTACTCCTATGAACTTTTATCCTTTGAAAATTTACTGCCTCTTAAGAAAGTGTTCACCAATTTTCCAACTCTCCTCTAAAACTTCATCGGGAGTATCATTGGCAGCAGCTCTCCAGCTGAGCTCTCTATATATGGTAAATAAGTCATGTGAACAACGGTCCCCAATTTCACATTAATTGTTAGGAAATCTCCATAACATCAAACATTTTGTTAAAAGTCTAGAAAGAAAGAAGTGTAGCTCTTTTGTTTTTGCCGTCGTTGTTTTGCTTTGGAGTGATTTGTTCTAAATACAGCTTAACAGGCAGATGACTGGTTTGTGACTAGAGTATCTTTTCTGAGATGAAAAAGCAATACAAATGCTTCCCCAAAGGATGCCAAGCAGGCACAAAGCAGCAGAGAGACCAAGGAATGGATGCACCTGGGGGAAATCCTTATCACAAATTGGATTGACAGGGAGGACTCGGTGCCTTCCCCAGCACACATGGCTCTGAAAAGCTGAAAGGGAATCACAATGCTTTAGGAATGAGGTTTGGGAATTGCCTAAATATGAGAGTTTCAAATTGCTCAGGCATTAAGAGAGTAAGAACATGAAATGCAAATATTGCAGGAATAAAGGGGGAGAAGATAGGACACAAAACACATATCATTGAGAAATAGAAGCAGAATCCGGAGTCGTACTCGGGTTTGGATTTGGAGCAAGTGCTTGTTCCAGGAAGAAGGTAACTTGCATTTATTCCTCCCTTTCTTTTATAGCTGACTTCTTTTTGTACCTCTCACCTGAACAGAAAGGGAAGGTGGGGCTTCCTTCATGATGCATTTGAACATGGAAAGGGAAAATCTGTTTCAATCCCACTGGTCAAAATCCTTCTTGCTTGTGAAACATAACAAAACAGATTGAAGAGATAAGTAAAAGTCAAGCTATCTCTGTCTTCAAACATCACTATAAATGTTAGAAACTAAGGCGTTTAATTTTGTGCCCAGTTCTCTCTAGGCTCTTTAGAAAGTTAAAACACCTACACTTCTGTGATAAGGGAGGGAGCCAATATCATAAAGATAAAGCAAGGAACTTCATTCCACAAAGCTTACCAGAAATATTGTCATATTTCTTTAAGATTCTCTCTGCAAGAATCACCTGTAAGATCATGGCAAATTAAATCTGCAATTTTATGTTTGTAAGATAAGTTTTTAAATTCTTGTGTTAAAGAGTTTCTATGCAAGCGATCATGCCCCTTCAAAACAAAATAATAATTTAATCATTGAGAAGTCCACTCACCCAAGCTATGGCCACTGCATAAGAAATACGAACTTTTCGAAATTATCTCCCACAAACACTTCTGGAGATGAGAGCGCTGAACCCCACACCAAGGTGAAGGGATTGGCTGAAAAATTACAAGGACAATTTTAGGGCCACAACTGAAGGGCAGGAACAGCAGCCTGGATCCTTTCAATGCTACTTTCTTCTTGCCTTGGTTTTGAGAATGAAATAATGAGAGGCATTTACATAGGCCAGTGTCAGTGGAAGCTTAAACCTTAGGGGATCCAGATCAAAGAAGGCAATTATGTTGATTCTTTTCAATAGAAAACAAGAGAAAGTAGTTTATAACATGAGCAGTGTGAGATTTTTCTCTGATGTACTGTATTAGTTCCTATGCTTCTCTCCCTTGCCAGTCACTCAGTAGAGTATTTTCAATATTCGTATGAAGAAGCAAAGAGTTCTTTTCACAGAGCTGTGGTTGATACAGTGATTAGCATGCAAGAGTGAGAGGCAGACAAACTGGTTAGGAGGCTGCACTCTGTCCAGGGCTTTTAAGAAGCATGGGCTGGCCCTCCTGTATCATAGACAGTTGCCTCCTAAAATGGTAACAATCCTAAATCACTGTATTGATGACTTGACTTCTCTTTTTCTTAATGGCTTATTCACATATTCACAGAACTCTTACCACGGGGCTCTTTCAGGATGTAACATCCATCATGCCTTCATCTCATGGACTACTGTGCTATAAAGAAAAGAGGAAGCACTGTGTTCTTGTTAGGAATGAGGTCTCTGCTACTAGTGGGGTCTCAGCTGGCTCTTGAACAAGGGGCTGAAATTCTCTAATCCTTGGCTGCCTTATCTGTAACAGAGCTCATCCTGCTATCTGCAAGGGTGATCAGGAATACTGAATGAGCGAATGGAGGTAGGATAATCTGAAAAATGCCGGGTTCATAATAAACTTGTGATAATGCTTGCTACTGTTATCATTAGCCTTGAAAGATGATCGATGACATTTCTGGAATGGTGACATAACTAGATAGAGAATGACTAGGCAAAGTCCTTGATGTGGAAAGAGCTTTTCTGTGAAAGGCTAACGCACGTTTCCACCCGTGGCTCTGTAAACTTCTTTATATCCCCTAAAGTTCTGATGTGCCACATGCAGCTGGTCCTTAAGTGAGATGTGCTCCTACCCTGAAATTCTTTGTCTTTTTACCAGAAGCTAAAAATGAAAAGGCTTCAGATATGCTAGTGATCCCTGGAAGAGCAAAACAAAAACAGTAATACTAATTAGTAGCTACCAGAGCTGTTCAACATGGCAATAAGCAGTGAATTTATGGTTTTGTTAAGAGTCAGGATACATTTGAAATCTTTTATATAATATTAGATATGAAAATACACACCATCTGGACCTCTTGCTGGTAGCCTTGAAATGTCTACATCTCACAGGAATCAAACCCATTTTACCTGCTAGGGAATAAAACACCTGTTTCACATATTACCTCACACTGGGTGATGAACATTTACACCATCTCCAGCCAGAAAGGAAAAAATGAAACTGTGGCTTCACATTGTTTAGTAGATTTTAAAAAGCTACCAGGGTTGGGGGCTGTTTTACACTGTGGTTGGAAGAAGGCTCAGCAAATCGCCCCAGTAACAACCCCTAATAATTTGGGAGAGTTCTCTGTAGCCCAGTTTAGTGTCGATAAAAATGCATTTTCTTCTCATTATAAATCTGCTTATGAAAACACTTAGTGTGATGAGCCAACTGCATCTTGGCTGCTGGTTGCATCTTGTAATGGATGGTCCCAGAGTGGATAGAAGGCTGTAATTCACCAGAGAAATTCTGGTGATGACATAAAATAGTTGAACAGTTTATGAATAGCTTTAGAATCTTGAGAGAAAATAAGGCTTTGCATTTTTTTCTAGGACATCTGTTGTTATTCTATAGATACCCTCCCACACACTGGGGGAGGGGTACTCCTTAGCATATCTTTCTTTTTTACTTTCATAAATCCTTTTGTTCTTCAGCTGAAACCAATTTTCCTGATAAAGAATCTGGTTGCTGCCTTTTTAAAACAAATAAAAGTAAAAATCATGAGTATATCATTATCGTTATCTTCCTTAAAAATACCAGTGATTCCTTGGTATGTTTAAATAGCCAATTCAAGTTTCTAATTGTCTTATGATTTGGGGAAGTTTATTTGTTTAAAATCAGGATCCAGATAAGAAAATATTGCAATATATTTTCTTGCCATTTACCCTGGCACCATTATTTGTCATAGAAATTGCCACAACTCATTTGCTAATTGCATCTCCATGGTGTCATTTAACAAGTTCTTGTATCCTCTATTTTTGGTATGGTAGGAAATAGTATATACAATCTACAGTATATTATATACACATTGTTCAGAAACTTGATCACTATGTTTATTGTAGATCAAAGGTTTGGTGTGATTAAGGCTTTTTTTTTTTTCACCAGATGATCTGGTTGATGGTATTTCTTCCTCTATTAGAGGCTTACACTATCTGGCAGCTTCTGTTTCTGTCATGTCAGCAGTTGTTAATGATTAATATCTAGATTCACAAGTTCATTCTATGAAAAATATTGCTATTCTAATCCTGTTGTACCTTCTTTTTTACTGGCTATAAAAATTCCATAAGGAGAAACATTTCCCCTATCAATCTTTGGATAATTAGTGGAATACTTTATATAGGAAAGGCAGCTAAAGACTTGACCCTCCCTTTATATATCAATTTCAAAATAAATGATTTTTCTACCTTTTATAATAGTTATCTAATTTTTAAGTATCATTATAAGCTCATGGGTTTAAACATATGAACAGTATCAATAAACTAAGGTTTTACAGACCTCGATGGTTTTGTTTTTCTGAAAAGAATTTTTTTGACATGACAGGAATGAATTTCAGTAGCTTCCTTACTGTCTACTACAAGATCTTGCAGTCTCATTTTTTCAACAATGACAGCAATAATTGAACTAAAACACCCCACAATTATTCATATATTTACTGTAGAGAATTAAGAGAAAGTTGCTTTATCTCACAGCATACTTGTCAAGGTCAAAGTAGCAATCTCTACTCTATTAGTGACTCTGATTACTGAAAATAATATTTTTTACTTCTTTTTGTATATGGAAATATTTCCCATTAGAGATGTCAAATTCTTTGAAATTATTTTTCTCTTTCTTATTATGCTACCAACTTATGTACATTGGATTTAATTGTTTCATTTTGTTTCTCTTTCTAAAAACTGCTTTTTAAATTTTATTTTTATTTTATAAGAAATGTATAAAATATTTATATGGTGTGAAAGTCAAATCCACCAATAAGACAAACCCAATAAATTCTAGAATTTATTATTATTATTAATTCTAGTCCCTGCCCCCCCATTTCCTCTCTATTCCCATAAAGCACAAGCAAAGTATTCTCTTAAAAATTACTTCTCCCTTAGGTTGATGCATGCCTGTAACCCCAGAATGTCATAAAGTTGAAGCAGAAGGATCACAAAGTTGAGCCCAATTGGACACCTTACTGAGAATCTCTTTTAAAATTTAAAAATTTAAAAAACAATGGGGATGTAACTCAGTACAAAGGCCTTGAGCTTGAGTACTAAAAAAAATAAGTTCTTTCTTAGTTATATGTAAGTTGACATATGTATCTACCCTTCTCTTCAGATAAAGTGACTCACTACACATATTTTAAACTGCTTTTTTCATTCCAATGAAAGTTTGAGAGTAGTGGCAGATAAAGATATTTCTTAACCTTTCTAATTGCATAGAACGCATTCTATGGATTTACCATAGTTTACTCAACTAGTCTCCTATTCATATCTATTTGGATTAATTTTAAACATTTGCTATTAAAAATAGTCCCGTAGCTGGGCATGGTGGTGCGCACCTGTAATCCCAGCATGCGGGAGGCTAGCTACATACCAAGATCCTGGCTCAAGACAAAAACAAAAACAAAAACAAAAACAAACAAACAAAAAAAACAGTCTTATATCTTACAGCATATATTTTTTTATGTTCTTACCAGGATAGCTTTGGAATAGATACCTAGAAATGGAATTTCTTGTTCAAAAACAAAGGTCCATGAGCTTTTGTTAATTGCCGTCAAATTCCTCTCACATAGTAATGACACTGTTCTGTACTTCCCATGACATGATAAGACAGTAAAACTCTATTTTCAAGGCCAGCATCATTCTTGCCAGATAGAGTAGTGATTGTCATCTTACTTTCTTCCCTTTATTTCAGAAATAAGATAAAACAGTAGCCATTCCTATAAGTGATACTTACGGAGAAGAGTTTCAATGTGGCAAAATTCTAGAGAGATCTGTTAGTTCTTTCTTCCCTCTTGTTAGTTTAGGAGTAAAGATAAACCAAAACATAAACGAAGAGATATCTATATATGAAACTGGCTTTCATGTTGTTGACAGGGTTATTTCTCCTTTTTAATTCTCTCTTCATTAGATTTAAAATGGTTTGGCCTCTTCTGCATTCTTCTGGTCATCAGTGTGAGTTGGCATGTTTTTTTTTGTTTTGTTTTGTTTTGTTTATCCGTTCTAAAATTTTCACAACTGAAAAATAATTTATATTCTCAACTTACTATACTTTATGATATTGTTTCCAAAGTGTACTCTATGCACAGTGCCAGTCTATGAATTGTTTGCTACCTCAAGGTAAGGGCACGAATTACAACAGGCATATCAAGATGCTTACAATAATTTGATATCACATTAATATCAAGTATAGTAAGTATAGGATCAAAGTCTTTTACAAAGGTATGGATCCATGATGGACTAAAAATGTTTTTAAAAACTATCTTGCATCACAGGCAGTTTAAGAAGCACTGCTCCATGGTTCTTTTTCGCCTATCTATAATTATCCTGAGCCACGTGACCATATTTTAATGGCAGTTTAACTGGACAATCTTTTTTCACATAGTTGATCTTTTTTTAAAGAAATATTTTCATACTGAGATAAAAAAATATCCTCAGTAAGGTGTATTTTAAAGTGTTTTCCATTTCTTCTTTCACAAAAATCTGTTACCTAGCATTTATATTTGTAAGGAGTTGAAGGTGAGGGTTTTATTTTTCAGAAGACCTCACATCTATCCTTACTGCCAAACTCTTTTATTTCTAATAAATTATCATCAGTCATTTTTGGAAAGTTTTGTTTTATGTTGAAAGCCACGCCCTCTGTGAGAAATCAAAATTTTCTTCTGTGTCATATCTTTTAACTTTCCTTCTTGTTTTATTCCAATAGCTAAGAATTCAAATCCAGTCTTAAATAAAATAGTGGGCAGAGGCTCAGGCATCCTCATCTTCTTCCTGACCTGGAAAGAACATTCTCATCAGGAAGAAAAATACTTGTTTTTCCTTTTAGACTGTACCCTCCTCGAGGCTAACATACATGTTTATTTCTACTTTTTTAAAAAGGATTTTAAAAATCTTTGTTAGATAAATGTGAAAAACTTTTGTAATCAATGCCCTAATCTCCATCTGAGTTAAGTCTCAATCTCAAAAAAATTCCATGAACCAAGTCTCCACTGCCTGCACAGGAAGTTGTCTCAGTTAATATTGGTTAGTATTCTTCCTCATTACTATTCATTGCAGAAACTTTAGAAAATATTAAAAAATATATAAATAAGTCACAGTTTCAACTGACATAAAAGTATAAATATTATGATATTCTTTATTTTCCCTAAGAAAAATAGAATCTATTTGTAATATAAATGTGTATATATACTGCATATATTGCACATATGTATCCACATATGATTCATTATGATATATCTACTAGATGGCTTATGTTTCTATATTGTAAATATCTGTTCTCACTGTTTTAATTTCCAGGAGTTTTTCTTTTTAATATACATGTTTAAAGATACAAACTTTCTTTTATGTATTGCTGTATTAGTCACCTTACTGTTACTGGGAAAAAATAGTTGACATGAAAAATTAAGGGGAAAAGGTTTATTTTGGTTTGTGGTTCCAGAGGTTTTATTCCATGGTTGGCTAGCTCTAAGACAAAAGCATCATGGTAGACAGGCATGGTGGAAGAAAGCTTCTCATCTCATGGTAGGTAGGAAACAGCACAAGGAGAAAGATAGAGATAGAGACAGAGACAGAGACAGAGACAGAGACAGAGACAGAGAGAGGTTGGGTCAAGAATGTGCCTTTCCAAGTAATGTCCCCAGTGAACTTCCCCTCTAACCAGGCCCACATCCCAAAAGGACATTCATCTATGAACCTATCTGTGGATCAATCTGTTCATTAGGTTAATGTCTCCTGTGATCTAATCACCTTCCAAAAACCCCACCTGAGAACACATGAGTCTTTGTGGGGGGATTTGTTATCCAAATCATAACAATAGCTTTAGTAAAATACTTCAAGTTTTGTTCTTTAGTATTTTCATTATTCTTTCATTCTGGTGATTTTTTTGTTCCATAAGTTCATCTTAGTCCACTTATTTGGATTAGTATAATTTTATTTCCAAATATATGATTTTCTTTTGATATTACAATCTCATTTAACCACATGCACAGAGAATGTGGTCTTTATGAAGCTGGTTCTTCAAACCTGGTATAAAGACTTCTGCCATTACCTAGTACATATGGATCTATCTTTATTTGAAAAGAACATGTTAAGTGCAATATTACATCAATTTCTAGTATCGCACATTTCTTAGTAACGCTTTTGAAATAGTCTTGCTTATTATTACTAAAATAATAGATATACAACTTTCTCTGGTTTCCTATCAGATATTTATTTATTTAAGATATTTTAGTGATAGACATTTAGACATGTTTTCCCTGTAAATCAAATCTTTAGTCCATATTATGATCCCTTCCCTGACAAAGTCACCTTCAGTAAACACGGTGCCTTTTGTGGAAAGCAGAATTTTACACTGTGCCCCTAGATTTCCTGTTTCCTTGCTCAATACATCCTCTAGAATCTCCTCTACTGTGAATTTGCCACAAAGTAGCTCCAGCATATGATATCCTGCAGGTGATCAAAGAAAGGGAGATAACCTAGGTAAGCCTAATGTAATCACTTGAGTCTTTAAAAGCAGAGAATTTTATTGATCAGGAGCAAAAGCAGAAGCCAGAGAGATCTGGAGCATGAAGAGAAATCTGATGCAAAGGAGGCTCTTGGTTGTCAAAACAGAAAGGCTCATAGAGCAAGGACCAGAGAACAGCCCCTTTAAACAGCCTCTGCATAGCAGTTAGCAAGTTCATAGTAACAAGGCAACAAGTTCTGCCACCAACAGGAAGTCTGCAAATCAAACCCAGCCCTCCTCAGACCTCTGCATGAGAAGCTGCCCACTGGCACCTAGGAATCAACTCTCTGGAACCCTGAGCACACAGCCAAGGCCTAGCATTGCAGGCTTTTGACCCACGTCCACTGTTTATAATAAATTGGTATTTTTAAACCCTGAGTTTGTGATAATTTGTCTCACAACAATATAAAATTAATATACTTTTTAACCTCAAGAATCCTTTTTGTCTTAATGTCAATTTTGTCACTATTAAATTACACCAATTCCCTTTTGTTAGTATTTTAGATGTATGTTTTTTATTTGTTCCTAATATTATTGTATTTTGGGTATCATGCTATCAGTAGCATATAGGAAAAAATTCTAATAAAAGCTGAAAAATCTGTATTTTAACTTAAGAATATTGTCTAAAAATGTTTACCGTAACTACTAATGTATTTGATCTTAGATCTATCAATTTTTCTATGCTTTTTCCCCCTTTTTTACCTTTTAAAAATGGTTTGCATTTATTTTTTTAAAATTCAGTATTTCTCTTTTTATCAGTTTGGAAGTTATACATCTAATTCTGTACGTTCCTTTGCAGTTACCCTTGAAATTTTACAATGCATATTTAATAAAATATAGGAACTGTCATGAATTTGCTACTTTCAGATACAGAACCATGAAAATTTCCTTTATTGTTTAAATTTAATAAATGTGTGACCCAAGCTGGACGTTTTGCAGAGATTCTTGGCCATCACTTCCCCACCTCTGCAAACGGGGAGAGGGCTTCCCCACCTCTGCAAACGGGGAGAGGGCTTCCTGCTCCTCCATCCCTGCTGCCTGAGCATGGCGATGTCGTCTTATGCTGCAGTGTTCAGAGTTCATCAATCTTGCTGGTTTGCACCCTTGGGAAAGTTACTAATCTCTTTAAGCCTTACTTGAAGTTTTACTTCTTTGTAAATCCTAGGTTATTGGGGGTTTTGTGAAAAATAAAGAAGATAATATATGTATAGCACTTACATCAATTCCTAAGACTCAATAAAATCATTATTTTTATTCAGTAAGTATTGATTTCATTTTTTGTATCATACATATCTTTGCTCAAACAATTGCTCTTTCCTCAAGGCTTGCATATTTTGATGTATTTCTGTGTTCACATATTCCTTTTCGTCTCGCTGAATTACACTGTCGAGTGAGACACAGTCGTCCACTAAGGTTTCTGTAGCGACCTGAAAGGCAAAGGCTGTCTTGGTCAAGGGGAAAGTGGTCCCGAGAGGGCACCATTCGGCTCGTGCCCATGAAGCCCTTGAATACTGTAACATGCCATGGCATGAGTGAGCAACAATAAACGATAAACCTGAAAAGATATTATTACTATTAACAGTCAAAGAAGACAAGGCAACTTTAGCAGGCTTATGTAAATTGGAACTATACAACTTTTAACGTATGTAGTTGGTCGTAAACAAAAGCCAAATGGAAACATTATTCCAAAGAGGCTTTCAAAAAAAAAAAAAAAAAGATGAGATTTTAGTAGCTTTCTAAATTTGACCGTGGATGCTTATACCTTTTAATTTAGTGGATTTGAAATGCTTGGCTTCAAGCAACATGTTATAGGGAGGTTATTTCTGGACCTTCTCTGTGTGTAAAGTATAAAATTAGCATCCTTCTTTGGCAATTGAACCTCTTCATTTCAAAACTAACCAAACTCATCAGATTGCTATAGAGAAAGACTAATTAAATGTTCTGCTGTAACTTTAAACTTTTTATAGGCACAGATGCCTAGAGGTCAAAGTTAATGGCATGAATCAAATAAATGATCTGCAATATTTCAGTTACATCAGAATCCATAAAGGTTTTAAAAACCAGAACTACTACATTATGATTACATTAAAACCTCAATGTAGTTGTAATTGCTAATCCTCAAAGATGCAACCCACGTGTGAGAATAAGGAAGTTTACTTAAAGGACATCTCTGACCTTCACATTTTTCTTCTTTACTGAAGCTGAGCAGTTGTAATGGAAGCTTCTCAAAGTCTACCTTCTACTCAAACCACAAGAAATATCCACCAAGGCAGCAAGAACCCATGCAGGGGAAGGGGTAACGCTGCTCAAAAGCATGCAAATCACCAACAACCAATGGCAAAAAAAGACAGGTCCAAGGTCACCACTGCCAGAGGCAGGTAGGAGAGTTCTTTGAAGACTGAGAAAAACCCTGGAAACCATGTTGTTTTCATTTTTTAAAGAACCAGCAATATTATAAGCAGAAAAATGTTGAAAGTGGGCACAGACAAGCAATACAACAAGGTTTCATTGTATGTCTCCTTTCAAAAAATTCCATCAAAATGAGAAAATTGAATCATTCTGCAGAAAGACCACATAAAAAGGAATCTATAGGGTACTTGAGGAGGGGGCGTTCATGCAGATATTGAGCTGGGTTCATTTTCAGGAGTCTATGTAGTGTGTATGCCTTCTCTTTTAGGCACTTTGAGTTGTTAGTTGTATTTAATTATTCTTTCTAACAACCTTGTAAGGCAAAACCATTTTACAGATAAGGACAGGAAGGAAAGGAAAATTTGAGAAATAATCATAACACATCTACCACTTGTCACAAATTAAGAATTTATCAGACTTTGACTCAGTGAATTATAAGATAGTATATCATTAAATACTGACAACAATGATAAGAATAGATCACATGATTCTAATGTTAGAAATGGAAACTCAGAAGTGTAATAATTTCCTCCCATAGGCAAGTTGTAGAGTAGTTCAGTTACAATTTGAACCTAAACTTGTCAGATACCAAAGCCTTATCCTCTTACAAAAGTTCTCTAATGAAAAGCTCCTCTATATTATTGAGTCCATAAAATGCCAAAGGTGACAACCATTGCACAACAATAAAGTCTTGTTGCTCTATAGTCATATCCCTGAGATATCCCTGAGACGCCCTCACCAAGCCTGGAGAGCGAGCCTGCTCCTAGACACCGGTAGCTGTCTTGAGCTTCTGCCCTGCTGGCAGCCTGGGGTGGAACATAGCCTTGGGCAGCTCCCACAGATACTGTCTATGTGGCTGCTGCCATAGTTGTTGGAGCCCATGGTGTAGTCATCACAGTGAGCTCTAACTTCCTGTTTTGGCTGCTTCCATCTCTTTCAAAATGTGAGGGAGGACAAGACCTACCTGAAAACATTTTCTGGAGACTATGTGTGTTTTTAGTATCATTCACATTTTCCTGTCTCCAAGGCAAAGCTTGTCCTCAGCCTGTTTAGCTAAATGCAGGCTATGGGACCATTTCCCCTGGAACCACTCTGCTCAGCGGGCTGCCTCTTCCTATCCTCATAGCAGTTCACTTCAGGGACCTTCTTGCTTGGCTCTGGGTCTTCAGATGTTTGTCCCTTCTTTCTCTCAGATGAGACAGCAAGGCCCTGTTCCTAACGGATTGACTTCTCCTGGCTGCGGTGTGCTGGTGCTACAGAGATCTGGTGACAGCGTTGTATATTTCAGAGAGTGTAGAATTTGAATCCTGGTTTGAGCTTGACATGGACAGAGTGAAATAACAGCAGAGCTAGTATTTAAAATAATCCATGCAAGCCTGAGCAATAACCTCACAGGAGCTGAGAACGCGGCCCCTCCTTCATTGCTCCAGATAGGTGTAACCCAAAGATCTTGTATAAATGAAAGTAGGAGAAAGGGTCCCTTGAACTTGAAAATTAATCAATGTGGGATTTCTCATCAATTTTGATGAGTGACTAGATGTAGAATTAATTTAAAACAAAAGAAAGGAGGGACCATGATCCCGTTTTTTGCTCTCAAATCTATCAGTTAATCTTTTTTATTCTTTAACCTGATTGCTTTATGATATCACCAATATTTGTGTCACTGTTCCAATCACTATGGAATCTGATCATGAGTTGTAGGAAGTGGGAAACTTCCCAGGAGCATGAGAACATACCAACAGCAACTACAAAGTTTGCCCCCTTTTTTTTGCTTGCTTTTTGGTCTTTCTCTTTAGTGTTTCACTCCCAAACCTTTTTCTCTCAGGCTCACAGAGTGAGTGCTGGGATTAAAGGCATGTGCCACCATGCTTGGCAAAGTTGGCTTTTCTAAAAATATAAAAAGTGAAGGTATATCCACTGCTCGCTAACACCCTTTTGGTGACAAGGAGGAATCCTTTCAAAGGCTACAGATCTTGAGGTAGAGATGCACTCCCCACTGCAAGGTTATTTCTGCATTTGAAAACATTGAATATGGTTTCTGCCATACCCATGTAATATGGTGGGTGCTAAGGGGTGGAATCAGCACCTGCCCCACACTGAGAGGTCCCCTCACAGGCAATGCTTTGCCCTTCAGTTAGGAACTCCTCAGAAGAGGTGAGCATCTCTATTTTTTAAGATTTGATGGACTTAGGTCTAACTGGATCAGTTATATGATATAGCAAGATTGATTCTCTTCAGAATAGCATAGTTCTTAATGTGCGGGCTCAGTACTTAAGCACCTGGGTTCAAATTCTGGTTTCGTCACTTACTTGCTGTGAGATCTTGAGCAAATTGTTAAACTTCTCTGTACCTCAGGTTGGAATAGTGATGATGATAATCATTTATTTTCTATGAGAACTAATCATATTATTAATGTATAAAAATACTTGTAATCTTTCTAGCATGCAATGTGGATTCAGGACAAGGTGGCTATCTATCACTTTGTGACTGATGGTGTTGCCTTTCTACTCTGGTGAGTACCTGCATAAACTTTTCTAGACAGACAGGAAAGCCTGCTGTGGCCCTGTCCATTGGATTGTGTTGTCTCTACACTGGATATGCATGGAAGCCACAGCTGAGCCCTGGTAGAGAAAACAGGCTAAACATTCCGAGTGGTCCCAGGAGATAGGAGAGTTTCCTGGAAGAAGTGCAAAGAACCATCTGAGACACAGCTCCCTGAGAGAACAAACCCTCAGATAAGTGGCATGGCTGCTTAATAGTGTGACCAGGTTACCGGCGAGAAAGGAAAGGTTGATTTCAAACACAGCAGGAGAGCTATTCTGCTGTCCTAAAATTCCCTTGATATGAACCCTAAAGGGGCATAAGGAAAATCCAAAGCATTATTTTCATGGAAGACCCTTCAGGACTGTTATAAGAAATTAAAAACAAAATAAAACAAACAAACAATCAAAAACAACTCTCACGTAATGACTTTTACCAAAGAAATGGAGGGAACTTTGCCAAGCCTGGAAAATACCAGTTACACTCCTAACAGTTGCCCATGGGGGAATCTAAACAATTTTCCTGTCTTCAGAAACTTCCATGTCACTCTTTTGGTACTGAGGAGATCCAAAGAGATGGATGAACACCAGAAGTGTCATAATTGTGCTTATTCTGGGAAGACACAGCAAGTCCCACAGCTTCTTCTGCAGAGTTTGCAGTTCTATCAATTTTCCAGGACTGGCATGGCTGACTTGCATTTATATCTCAAAATTCTGATTTATGGTAGAAGATTTTCCTCTTTTCCTTCCCATCTGTTCTCCCATGGTGCTTTGCTTCTGACCCCAGAAAAGGATGTACTAGAGGCCTCTAAAGGCAGCTCTGCATGCTGGCTGCTTTGGCTCTAAGAGAAATCTTAACGGAAACATTTTCTACCTCTCCTCCACTCAGACTCCTCCTCCACTTCACCCCCCTTCTTTGTCCTGGCTTCAGAAGAGAGAGTTTGTTCATGAATCCTTCCTTTGAAATAGAGAGATTCATTTTAAGGATAATACACTCCACCCCTTCAGAAAGAAAGAGGAAAGGAACAGTTATGGTTAGAATAAGAATAGAAAGCTGTTGGCACGCAACATATCTGCTCCAGGCATGGGCCTGGCTTGCATTCAAGTCTGGCCTGTTTCTGCACTGTGACTGCCCTCAGGAACCAGAAACCAGAGGCTGCGGCCTGGTCAGGATGCAGCCATGAATAGCGGTGCCACATAGATCATTTACAGAAGATTAGCTCACAATACCCCTGGAAAGAAAGGAGTTTAATAGGGTTTGGGGTCAGAAACCTTCACCTTGCTTATCCTCTAGGGCTTGGGGTTTCATCTAGGGCATACTCCTTGATTGTTAATTTTCCAAAATCCAGTAAAAACCTCTTGTTCTAATGACTTTCTGATGAATTTCTCTATGGGCCCTACCTCCCTGGGAGCGATGGAGAACTTCCACCTATCAAAGCTGTTGAATTATCAGTCCCTTAAATAGAATTCTTCAATCTATTGCCGAATGCCTTGACAGTTGCCCTATTTATCTGCTATTGTTAATCTGACTTAATCTAACTGGAAAAAAAACAAGTCTTCTTACCACCACAAAATGTGAAGGAACTCTCTTCTCCTTCTAACTACAAAGCTTTTGCCTAATTGTACAAATATTTGTGGGTTTGGCAAAATTGAATGTCACATTTTTGTTTAAATCTAAAACTGGAAAGGTTAGGAGAGTGCTGAAGAAACAGGAGCTTTGTGCACATGATCCGCTAAATTCTTGGGAGAAGTTGCTGCCATAGGACCTCACAAGCAGCAGCGAGCTGACAATCTGACAGGAAATATTTTGAATGGTTATTGGGTACACAGAAGAGCCAATAAGCAAATAAGCAAGAACCTGCCATAGGTGCAAAAACAATGTTTTTCCCTCTGATTAGGTCTATCTCCATCTGGTTGCTCACTACATTTGATTTTTGCTTTAGAAATTGATTTAGGAATTTTAAGGAAAGGAATGATTTAAGGAGTCATAATACGTCAGTCTGGAAGTAAGAACACTCAACAATGAAAAGCAATCAAATAATTAAAAATTGCAACTGTGTCTTTCCTTATCTCTAAAAGAGATGTGGCGTCCCATTAGAAAGATGAATTAGTTAATGGCTGGGATTCTGTAGGGACCCTCAGGTGAAGGCTTCAGTGCTCTCCTGGATTTATTTGTCTGAGTTAAGTGTTCTATGCTCTAAGGCAGTGCTTCTCAAACTATAATGTGAATTTGAATCCTGAGAGCTTTCCTATTAAGATGCGGATTCTGATTCAGCAGATTTGGAGTGAGGCCCAAGACTGCATTTTTAGGGAATTCTCAGTAAGCTCAACACTGCTGGATCAACTCTGAATGAGGCCCAGAGTCCTACTCCTCCTAACTTGCAGGTACACTGGAATTAGCCCGGGATCTTCTTAAAAACTTCCCAAAGATTCCTATTGATTAGAGCAAGACCTGTCCCAGGAGAAGGAAGTTTTAATCTTTCCACCTACACACAGCTTGAGTCACACTGTAAGAATTATACTGGTCTATTGTGCCAGTATTCATGCCAACTCCAGAACTGGGGAGTCAGAGATTAAATAAAATAAAGGAGCACAGTATATGGCCCACTCCTGGCACACAGTAATCCTTCAATAAACACTGACTGTTAAAACAGCTTTGGCTGTGACAAGATTAGCATCCAAGGCATAGACAATTCTAGCTCACAGAATATAAACCATGGTACACGTCAAGGTCAGTTAAGGGTAGGAAAAAATTTGGCCTTTATTAGCTGTTGAGCAGGTACTTTCTCCTTGTGAGCAGAGCAAGGAGACAAGGCAGCTGTGAAGATCTGTCACACAGCTCTGAAGATCCTTGGAAACTGGCAGAGAATCATACAAGGGTGGTTCATCCTAGGGAAAACAGGATATCAGCTCCTTAAAACTTAAAAATGGGAATACCATACAGTGTGGCGATTCCGCTTGTGGGGATATGCACGATAGAATTGAAAGCAGGGTCTTGGAGAGATATTTGTGCATCCGTGTCCACAGTGCCACTATTTACAATAGTCATAAAGTGGAAGCATTCTTGGGTGTACACCCAAAGATGAATGGATAAACAAAACATGGTCTATACATACACACGATGAAGAGTACTCAAGTTTAAAAAGGAAAAACGCTGACACGTGCCACAACATAGATAATACTGTATGATTGGAGTAATCCAACATAACCAGAGTACTTGTAGTACACTAGTGCACATAGACAGGTGTAGAATGATGTTTGTCGGGGGCTTGTGAGGGGATAGAAGTTGTTCTTTAGCAGATGTAGACTGTCAATTTTGTAAGACTCAAAGAGTTCTAAAGATTGGGTGCACATAAATGTGACCCTCTGAGTGTACATTCCCCCGCTGGAGTGTACATTCAAAATAGTTAAGATGGTAAGTTTTATATGCATTTACAATAATTTAGAAAAAATGGTAATAAAAAAATAACCAAATACAGTTGCACATGTGCCTGTAATCTCAGCACTCAGATGGGTTAGGAGGCTAGTCTGGGCTTCATAGAGGGTTCAAAACCAGCCTGGAACATAGCAAGACCTGGTCTCAAAAAATACAAGGCTCTTCAGAGCATTTGAGTGGTCAAGGAATCAGGACAATGCTGGCTTTATATGACCTGTGTTCTCTTCTGGGCTTCTGGGATCTAGAAAGCCACAGGTCTCTGAGGAAGACGTAATTAAACTATGTAGAGAATGCTTAACTACTGAAATTATAACTTTATGAATAGAATAACAACTGAGACTCACTATGTGCCAAACATTGTGCTAAGCACTTTATATTAATTATTTGAATTTATTTGAATGTATAAGTATCAGACAATTTCTGATGAGGAAATTAAAGCTGAGAGAAGTTAAACGTTTCAAAAGAGTAAAAGCTGAGATTCAAACCAAGACCAAAATGATAACCTTAACTACCAAATCATCACATTATATGTTTTTGATTAGCCAATATGAACTAATTTTTCAGTCTTAAAAGTCTCAGGTTATATATTGGTTACAGTATGAAACCTACTTGGAAAAAAATGTCACAGAAAAAGAATAGTTGTTAAACTACTCAGGTATTTGAAAAGATTAACTACTTAGCCACAAAAGAGGTTTTATATTGCAGCAAGAATGCATTTAGAAGCACTCTGACCTCATAAAAGTCTATATGTTGATTTATTGTGCTACTGGAGATCTCTTGGATTATAATAAAGCCAGGCAATCATATACCTTGGGTAAAAGACCTCTTGAGCTTTAATTTTGTATATAGGTTTATACTACTTAAGAACTAAAAGTAAATTTGAGGTTGATTGCTTTTTTAAAATGCCTCATTTAGAGACAGAAACCATATCAAATTCCTTATGGAATAACATGGAAATAAGCAAACATATACAAAAAAGAAAGTCACTGTCATAAAGAATGATTGGGTAAGTTACTGTCCTTCAGAAAAGTCTGAAGCAATGCAGCATATATTCATGGAATAACTCAAAAGTAAAGCTTCAAAAGATAATAAACTACCTGTGTTATCTCTTACTATAATACTTTCTTGTGTCTGGGACTTTGCATATCTTTTTTCATCTGACCCTAATCTAAGTGTTGTAATCCTCAGTGTATACCAAAATGAGGCCAGAAAGTTGGAGTGATTTATCTAAAGACACATAGTCATTAGCAGAGCCAGATTTGTATTCTCAAGCTTCAGGTACTTGTGACTCCTAAACTTGAGTGCTTCCAGGAACACTACCAGCAAGAATCAAGACAAATATCAAAGTGGGGCAAGGAACTATTTCAACAGTGAATAGGAGCTTACAAAGCATGAGGTCAGGGACTTGGGATGATGCCCCTTTATATGCTTCGCACCTCCTCCACACGTCCCTTCCTACACGCCCGACAGTCTATATTGTTAGTAATCACTGGGCTGCTGCTCTGTGTCACTAGGGGTCCCTTTTTAAAGTGAGATATTTATTCGTGAAAGGGTTCAAATGTGTGTGTTTCTTCTAGTATAAATTAATGTATCAGCTCCAAAACTATCTGAGGTCTCTTCTGAAGAAAGGAAACACAGTGTGTTTAGACTGATAAAGGAGATAATTTTGAGGCCCACTTTGGGAAAACCTCAGTAGAAACTCAGAATCTAAGAAAATGGACAGATTCAGGAGCTCAGAGAACACCTACTCTCCTACGTTGGCATTTATAAATGGAATCTTGAGATGCTCCTTTAGGGAAAGATTTAGAAATAAAACAAGGGTCTGATGTAAGCTAAGCCAGAAGTAAAACTAAGGGGACTGTAAAGAGTGCAGAAGTAAATCCTGGCAGGGGAGCAAGATGTTGGGAACCTGTTATATGGGAACAGATGCAGGACACAGCTGATACATTAATGGATAATCCATTGATCTATTATCAATGGATAAAACAAAATATCTGCATATTTTAGACTGGAAAAGTGATAGATCCAGGATATAATGTGAAGGATAATAAACTGAGGAGCAAAACCTTTCTGTCACAGCTTTGGTGCAGATAACATTCGCTGGAGTGATCACCACCGAAATGGAGTAAAGGCCAGTACCTAGGGAAAATATGGAAAAGCAAAGAAGCAGGACTGGGGATGAATTTAACCCTCAAGGGTTCAAGAGAGTAAACAAATGGGCAAATTAAAAGTTGAAAGAAGATAATAATGAGCTTGATTTAAAATTGCAGTAAACATGGATTCTTTTTGGCAAAATTTACACAAACTCTGATTTTAAAGTTAGCCACTATTTTTATTGTTCTGAACACAGCAATGATTGGGTTTTAATAATGTTGAATCTTCAGAGTTGCCATGGCCCATGTGGTAAACATTTGGACCCCCGCATGACAGTGCTGAAGGTCTGGGAGTCCTTAGGAGTAGGGTGGCCAAGCAGGTCCTCAGGTCACCGAGGGGTGTGCTATTGAAAAGGACAGTGGGTCCTCTGCCCCTTCCTCTTTTGTTTTTCTGCCTCACAGCCATGAGGTGGGCAGATTTGTTCCACACAGACTTCAACCATGATATGCTGACCTGCCAAAGGCCAACGGATCATGAACTAGAATGAGGAACAAAAGTAAACCTTTTCTCTTTAAAAGTTGATGATGGGCATTTGCTACAATCATGGGAAGCTGACTAACACATTACTCAACATGTATGAACTAATTCATAAATTCCCAAACATTGTCACGTATTCATTAAATGGCTAGAGGTGTGGCTTGAATCTATGACTTCCAGTTCACTCCAGAGTCCATGTTGACTTCTCCAGTCAGCTTGCTGGGCCATTATTCTCAATGACACATTGGTAAAATGGCCAAATTAATCTGAAAGAAGATGTTCAGCCATGAGTGAAGAGGAGAGAATATTTGTCTATAAGATACTTATCAAGACCTCTTTAAGTAACTAATATGTTGGCAGTTATTTTTTTACAAGTTGAATTTTCTCCAAATTGTAACTATTGTATGATAGAGTAGCATCTTTGTTATCTGTTCCACCCTTTACTATTTTAGTACTATGTCTTTAAAATGAAACAGAATATTGGTTATTCCCTGAAGTGAATAATTAACTTCCCCCAAAACAAAATTCTGGTTAATGTGTCTAGCGAATAATTTAGCTAGTACCAGAGTGATAGACCAAATGACCTCACCAAGGACAAGCATGTAAAAATATACTATTAGTATTCTTTTAGCATTATTGAAATGTTTTATTGCACAGTATGAAATTCACCACTGACAAGTATACAATTCACTCATTTTTAGCAAATGCATAGAAGGTTGCAATGTTTTTGTCACCCCAAAGAGTTTCCTCGTGTCCATTTCCAATTAATTTCCACTCCTGCTCTTAGTCATAGACAACCACTAATCTACCTTCTATCAGTATTGCTTTGCTCTTTTAGGCATTTCATATAAATAAAATCAGATAACATGTGCCTTTCACACCTGATTTCTTTTCCTTAGCATGTCTTTTGATGCCGTCTATCTTATATGCCCCTATCTTACAGCAATGATCATTACCTCATTTCCTCTTATTGTTTGATAACATTCCGCTGTATAGCTACACCATGTTTGCTATCCTTTAGCAGGTTGGCATCATATTAAGTTGTTAGGTTTTGGTCACTATAAATAATAGTAGTAGGACCATTTGTGTGCTTGTCTTTATGTGGACATGCATTTTCTCTTGTATGGATTTGTAGGACTCGAACTGGTGGGTTGTATGGAAAGTTTAATTTTTAAGGGACTGCTATACTGCTTCCAAAGTAGCTACACCTTATTGCATTTTAATCAGCAGTGCATAAAGATTCTGATTTTTTTTACGTATATTCTTCCCACATTTGATGATGTTGGTCTTTTTTTCTTAGGGCCACTCTAAGTGTGTAGTGTCATTTCATTATGGTTTTAATTTTTATTCTCTAATGATTAATAATATAGAGCATTTTATGTACTTATTAGCTATTTGTGTTTCTTTTTGATGAAATGTCTATCAAACTGCTCATTATATAATTGGGTCATTTGTCTTGTAAGATATACTTCTTCATATATTTTGCATAAAACTCTTTATTAAATATATGATTTGCAAATATTTTCTCCCAGTGTGTGGTTGATCTTTTCATTATCTTAGTGGTGTCTCTTGAAACATAAAAGTTTACAGATTTGATAAAGTACAGTTTATCAGTTTTCTGCTTTAATGATTATCTCATTGTAGTAGCCAAGAACTTTTTGCCCAACTGAAGAAAACATTTACTTTTCTATTTTCTTCTAGAAGTTTTATTGTCTTCACTCTTGTCTTTAGGTACACAGTCCTACCTTATAACGCCTGCATAAGGTACATAAAATAATGCTCTGCTTATTGGAAGTACACAAGATCTAATATCATTTTTATCTTCAATGTATTCTGGAGGTCAAACAGAAAAGAATCCCTGAAATTTAAGCCTTGTAGAGTGAGTATGCCTTTGGTGGGGGAAGCGGTTTGTTGTGTGACTTTGATGTGAGTGTGGAGGAGGAGAGGACAGGGCTGGGGTATGCTGCAAACATGTCCTTTTTCAGGTCAGCCAATCAGAATGTGCTGGATGCAATAGCAAGTAGAACTGGCCATCTGGCTTGAGCCTAAAAATGAAAATGACTATTTAAGTCTGCTGTCTGTCTGCTCTAGGCATTGCTTAGTACATCTGCACACTCAACAAATAAAATCATCATAAATTCCATGTCTTCCTACTAGTCTCCATTCAATTGGTTACAGGAATGGCTTGGGCACAGGTAGGGGTGGAAATGGGAGGACAAGCAATGAAGCAGGATAAACTTCACACGCAAAACTCATTTTGACTTTTCAGGGGAACTGAGGATTTGCTAGACCCAGGAAAAGATTTCAAGAAAGCAGGAATCTCCTGAAATCCTCCCTTTTCCCAGCCAGCAGCCACTGGAAACCCTGCTGTGGCTGTCAGATTCCCAGTCTCCCCTCTCAAACTGAAGTTTGCATGTACTTCCGACTAAAACAGGAACGTTCATCAACAGCCACCACAGGGCTCATACATGACACTGTGACAAAGGAGAAACAAATAGTGATGATGATGGGGGTGAGAAAGGAGAGGTAAGATGCTTGGGGAAAGGCTCCATGCATGCGCCAGGTGGAGCAGGAAGGGAAGAGCTGCCCACAGGCCAGAAGGGAATGTGGTAGATGCCTCTGCAGAGCAGCTGGTCTTCTCTTTGAAAAGCAGAGCCAAGTCAAGGAAGGATGAACTGACATCATAAATTCATTTTTTTACAACTAATTTTCATCACAAAATAATGTATTAGCATGTAATCCTTTTAAAAAGAAACACTTACTGCAAATAAATGTAAAAATTGCTTCCACCCTACAATCTCCAGAGTCACTCCCATCCCTGTCTTCTAAACAGCCCTGGGGAAATGCGTGTTGTGACAATGTTCACTCTATTCACACGCACATGTAAGTTCCCCCAAAATACTGTGCTTGAAGTTCTCTCATATAAATGGTGTTGAACCATATGACTCATTCTGCGACCTGCACTTTTCATTTATTAATACTTTTTAGAGACCTTTACAGACCAGAACATAGAAACCATCCCATCCTGGTGGTCTAGCCATGGCACCTTTAAATGATGTAAATGCATCCTGTGCAGCTAGATGATATGAATTCACATATTGTCTCTGTCCAGCTATATGACATTAAGCAAGTAAAGCAAATTTCTGTACCTCAGTGCCTACATTTCTAAAATAGATATATAAATGGTACCTATATCAGTGAGTTCTTGTGCATATTAAAGAGCTAATATATGAAAAGCCCTTAAGAGTCTGTTACATTGTCAGTAGCCAAGAAATGTTCTCTGGTTGTTCATTTTTATAACAGTGTGGTGTGTCTACATCATAGTTTACTTCCCTGCTGATCCATATTTAGATTGTCATGAATTTTTGCCATTATTAATAAAGAACCTTTCTATTAATGCCCCTGGAATGCTTCCTGATGTAATCATGAAAGTGTTTCCATAGGGTAGATACCAAGAAGTGGAACCCCACAGATATATATATATATATACTTGATGCCAAGTTGGGCTCTGATTTATATTTCTGTCCATGACCCAGAGTACTACTTCTTCTCACTTTTACCATCAATCAACATGTTCAATGTTCATTCCTCTAAAAAGAGAAATGGCCTTGCTTTAACATTTTAATTTGAATTTTCCTAATTATGAATGGGGACAAAAATATTTTCACATATTTATTGGCCCTTGAGATTTCCTCTTAGGAGATTTTTCTCTTTATAACCTTTGACTACTTTTATTTTGAATAATTTGATTTGGAGAGGTTTTTTTGTGTGTTCTGAATGTTAATACTTGGTTTGTAACATGGGCTACAAATATTTTTCTTCCACTCTAAGAATTTATTGAAGTGCTTTAAGGAACATATATTCCATTCTCAAATAGTCTTAATGAGTAAGATCCTAGGAGAATTAAACCACACAGAGACCACCATGGCCATGCTGAGGCTACAGCTCTGGAAGGCTGAAAAATAACATGGATGAGCCTAGTGCAATGGCCATAACCAGGGAAAGACCTTCTGCACCAGACCCCATGTAGCTCAACCCCTGCTGCTCAGGCATGGGTAGCTGTAGAAGCCCTGAGTTGTGTTAGTCTGAGCATTTTTATCCCATAAACTGTGGCTACTTCTGAAATATGGTTCCAGGTATGGAGGTGGTAATTTGAAAACCTTGAGTAGAAGCACAGAAGATATGAGAGACAGAAAATCAAATAACTATCAATAAATTATTTTGGGACCTTGCTCCTCCAGTAGCCACAGCAGAATCTCTAGGATCTGGCCAGAAATACAGAATCTCATTCTTTTTCTAGACTGACTGAATAAAAATCTACATTGTAGCTAAATCCTCAGGTAAGTTGTGTGCACACTGCAGTTTGGAAAGTCCTGCTATCTATGGCTGTGTTTGAACAGGCCAGATCTATCTTCTTGGTGGAAGTGGAGCTTCATTCGTCATCTGGTATAAGTTGAATTTTGTTCTTCCTAAAATTCACATAGTGAAATCCTAACTTCCAGTATATATTTTATTTGAAAACAGGGTTACTGAGGATGTTATTTGTTAATTTGAAGTTATACTGGAGTTTGACATGGCCTTTATCTACTAAAAAGTGAGTCCATGTAGAAAGGAAATGTTTGGACACAGATCCTCATGGGGAGATCACCATGTCAAGATGAAGAGTATATGGCAAAAGCCAAATAGCACCAGGGATCATGCAAATCACCAGAATTAGAGACACGAAACAGAAGGAGCCTTTCTTTCCCACACCTTGACTTTGGACTTCTAGTGCAGAACAAAGACAAAAGAATTCTATCATTCAACCCATTTCCTTGTGGAACTAGTAAACATACAGTTCCTCAAGTCCCCATGATGGAGGGACAGGGCATGCAGTGCAAGTAATAAAGAACATTCTGGAGAATATATTGGGTATAAAGTGGCAACTCCATCTCAGGCAGCCCTGTTGATGAGGCCTAACTCTTCACAAGGGCAAGAGATGCCCCCCTAGGCTGTCAGCAGTTGTCTCTTCATGGTGCCCATGCCGTGCCATGCAGTTAGCTCTACCTGTCTCTAAGGAGAAGTGGGAATCAGCCAGTCAGGTTTGGAGGGGAGAGGCTGAAGAACATACCTCTTTATCCTTGCTTGTGCACTTTTGCTCAAATGTTCAAATTAATGGGGTGTTTAGAGGGAGTTTGCACTGGTCAGATTAAAAGTAAAAATGGATTTGAAAGAGTAGTCATTCCTTTAGCACTAAGTCCATAGTTCTTAATTTACAGCCTGTTTTAGTAGGGTGTGGTCTTTATTGAATCAAAAAGTTGAGATCAAAGTTAGTTACTTCCTATCAGGTTTTCTGGTAATAGACAATACCCAGGAAACAAGGTCTTTCACCACTTGGGTGCCCTTCCCTCAGTTATCTCTGTAAAATAGAACATAAAATTGATTTTATTCTAAATAGATCTTATAGGATAACCCCCAATTCATTTCAGAAAGGCTTCATTTTTTCAAGTAATAACAGTTAATGTTTATCAAGTGGTTAAATGTTCTAGGAACAGTGCTAATACTTCACATGCGGATATTGGTACTGAAGGCAGGTGATTGGATTAGCTCGATTGTACAGCTGAGAACATTGCAGTATACAGGAGCTAACTAAGCTGCTGAGACACAGCTCATCATGTGGGGTATAATCTCGATCATTTCCGATGGTAAGGATGAAATGGGCGGTCTTTCTAAGGAATTCTGCATCATGCTTTATGCACAGCCAGAGAGTCATCACTATTACTCCTCTCCCTGCAATAAAGCATAAATTATACTAATTATTTTACATATCACATCATTGAACCCTTAGGGTAACCCTGAAATCTAGAAAAATGAAAACGTCAGAGGTTAAGTTACTTACTGAGGATTACTCAGTAGCTGAATTTAAAAGCAGATCTGTTTGTACCATGAAGTACTGGCCCTATAGACTATGTCACATTCCTGTGAGCCTTCTACCTCACTTTGGGATGGATTGAGGTCTTCTAGATTGGTGATTGGTAGTGTTAAGGGAAAACAAGTTTTTGCTTTAGAAATATGGATTTGGAAAACTTGTTTCACTTACTGGTTCATGAAATGGACCAAAGGTGGTTGTCATCACAACTCCCCTTCACTTTTTAAACAAGGTGACTTCCAACTTTTAAAAATTCACTCAAAAAGAAAGCAGAACTTCCATGAGCTAGACTTGTGCATGTTTTCTAAGTCACCATCTATCCACCTGGTCAAACATAGGAATGTCCAAATAATTTTTGTAATAATTTGAAACTGGCAAATGTAATGTCACAACGTTAGACCCAGATTTCCCTGAAGAATGAGGTATTTAAGGATAATCTAAGCACTGGCTTTGAATCCATCCGAGTCAGCTACAAACTGAAAATGATTTTTCTTTCTGTAACTACTGGGTCCCAAAAGATTTTAGTATATTAAACTGGCACCAAATATCAAGGAGTGTTCCTAGATAGCTTTCAAGGTTACAGAGGAGGGCTCGATATTCACAGAGGCAGGAACCACAGGATTGACCCGGAGCGGGAATGCCTTCCAAATGATGCATGTGGTTAATGTTTGCAGGAAGGAGAAGCCTCCAGCAGTAAAAGATCAAATTTCTATTTACCTGGAGGCAAAAAATTATCACAAACAGGTGTTCTTGAATGTTCAACCAAGCTGTCTGACTTCTCAACCAAATACCTCCTCAATTACCTCAGATTTCAGTGAGAAGGCAATTTTAATTTGCTGCCCTTTTTATCTCTGGCTCCCTTTTAAAATGTGAAATAAAATCTTTTAGGATAACAGGACACGTGTACAGAATATGGTTGTAGCCAGAAGTTATCCCATAGCTCTGGCCTGTGACCAGTTTGCCTGGGAGGATTTATTTTAAGCTATTCTTATCTGAATTTGTCTGGCTGCGCCAGCATGGGAGCTAATTCTCTGACAATAAGCCTGCTGGGGTGTGTTTGGGTCTCTGCTTGTTTGTTTTGATGCGTACAAAGACTGCAGAACCGATAGCAGCATCACAGGCCTCTACAGGAGAGGCAGAGGCAGTGCAGGCTGGCACAACGGGGGAGGTTGACGATATTTGGGGATCTGAGTAGTGAACAAACAAGCACTTCAGGGACAGTGCAGGGAGGCACATTCTCTCCTGTGGGGAGACCCAGAAAAGCAGGGTCTTTCGAGATGAATAGGAGTTCCAGATTCGAAAATACCAGTCTGTCAAAACTGCTGGAAGGAAACCCTGACAGTCTATGTGGGCAGAGAAGGGAGCATCGTGCTGAGCTCTGAGCTGCAGGCGCTTGGAGGAGCCTGGCTCAGGGCCCTGCCCTCCATCCACACGCCCAGCTGAGGGACCGTGGTCCACAGTCTTCTGATGTTGCCCTGTCTTATTTTCAATCTTGATGGCTTCAGATCCAAATCCTCACATCTCTATCTCACCTCATCTCAGCTGCGAAGCCCAAGCATTATCTCTCAGATCTGTTCCTACTCTCTCGGTTCATGCCACATGCTGGCCGCTGAGTATCACTTCCTTTCCATTCCTGCACCAAGGTGCGGGCCTTTCTTCTTTCTCAACCAGCCAAGATCACTTTGCTCCCTTGATATTCAAGACCTCATTCCTGGAGATAACCTGGCCTGTCAAATTCTAAGCAGCCCAGATTTCGACAGCGGGCCACCACATGGTCACGCTGTTAGATTTCAGGTGGGCTTTTCACCTAAGGTAATGTATTTATATTGCTTTCTAATCGACAGTCAAACTCCCCACAAGAATTGTTCCAAACTTTTGTCTCTCACACTCCTACTCTGCCCCTAGCTCCTTATCTGAGACACATCTTGACTGCTAGGGTTGCTCAAAAGTCTGAGAGCATAGGATGGGACTTCTTCGTTTATCTCCTCCTCACTCAAAGTCTTTCTACTTTCAGCTTCTTTTTGCCCTTGTGTCAGAGGAAGAGATAGTTCTCTTTTCTACCAAGAATCATTCAACCATATCCTATGATTAAATTTCATCTTATAACTTCAACTATTATTTAATTCCATTCTCCTTCCACTGGGCCAAACTCTTCTTGCCAATACACACACTTAATTTAAAAGTCTTCACTAAACTTAAAAGTCTTCCTTTGACTCTATAGCCATCCTAAATTAGCACCACACTTTGACATACTCTGTTTTTTTCTTTAACCGCCAAATTTATTGAGCAATTTCTCATCATTTGAGTTATTTTAAGACTTATCTGAATTCTGTTTCTCTTCTAACAAAAACTATTCAGAGGTTACCAAAGAAAATAGTAAACCAAGTGATTGCCTCTCTCTTGCGGTCTGTGATACTCCATCATATGGATCCTTTTGTCTTTTTAAGGAGCTAAACTTCTATCTTCTCTTTCAACATAATATCATCCAAGGTTCTAACCTTGGTGCAACTCCCTTCTGTCTCTGGGGTCTTTGTCTGCAATTTCATCTGCTTCCTTTGTTCCAGAAAGTTCTCAGTCAAGACTGTATATCTGCATGATATAACAAATCGCTTAGCAACCAGTTAGGACCTACTAAATCAAATGAATGGGATTTTAAATAACTCATACATTTTCTCTTTACAAAAACAATACAAACATAAAATAAGTGTGAAAGCTACAGATAAGAAAATTAAAAAATAAATATGGGTTCCATCCATCCTGGGGACATACCCTATTACAATTTTTGTGTATAATTTCATCTTTTTTCCTACACAGGCTATAAAAAGCAGGATACTCTTCTAAATATTATTTTAGTTTTATTTTAATTTTAAAATATATCTTGAACATCTTCCTATGGTAACACATATTTCTTTTCTTTCAGTTTTTTTTTTTTTTTTTGTACCAGAGATTGAACTCATGACCTCGCACTTGCAAGGCAAGCTCTGTGCCACTGAGCTACAGCCTTGGTCCTTTAAGTTCTTCCTTAAACAGATGTAAAAACCAGTTCAGAGGACGTACCATGATGTATTTAATAAGTCTAATATTAGCAGTTTAGTATATTTCTACATTTTTAGTCTTCTAAACAATGTTCACTAAATAGTTATGTAACTAAGCTTTTGCAGAAATACTTGAATATTTTCATAAATTCCTACTTTGGAATATGAAAAAGGAAGAGCAAAGTGTTTGCAAGTTTCAGAAATCCTGGTTATCATTATCACTAAACCATTGTCAGAAAGATTGTTTTAAGGTATTGCTCTCCACTTTCTTCTACTTTTACCACTGCATTATATTATTAACTGCTGAAATTTTTGTAAAATTAAGAGATGGTATAATTCGTCAAAATTCATATTTAATATCAAGACCAAATTTATAACCTAATACTTGGTTTTAAAAAGTGCATTTCCATAGCAAGTAAAGCAACTTAGGAGAAAACAAAATTAAACTCAAAGAGTTGGCAAAACCATTCTGAATATCTGGCAATATTTAGTTCCTAAAGTAGTTTACATAAAAGTAATGTGTTAAGGTTAATGGTTCAAAATCAAAGGAAGCAACAGAGGAAAAGAAACAAGCAAAAAGCTCTGATAAACTTTTTTTTAAAAAAAGACAAAAAAGAAATGAGTTGATTACTAGAGAAACTCATTCTCTTCTGAAAAACTTTCCATGTGATTTCATATGAAATAGAAAGCAATCACATTAAACATGGTAATAGTTAATGCAGATAAGTCTGTGATACACAAGTCAAGAAGTAAAGCACACATCCTATTGGAATTGTTCTAAGATTTAAGCAGAGAAATTTTCTGTTGTTTCCAGAAAACTCTAGAATTCATTATTGGAAAATATTTACCTGTGTTAACAGAATGACTAATTCATCTAGTTTTGAACAGCCAAAAGGTTTATACAGTAGCTTGGTCATCTTAGCCTTTATTAGAAAAGATACAAAGCAGTTGAATTAGCCTCCTGTTGCTGTGACCCAAAACCTGTCATGTACAATTTAAAGGAGGAAGTATTTATCAGGCTTATGATTTCAGAGGTTTCAGTCCATGGTGTGCTGGCTCCAAAATAATATCATCATGGTGAAAGGATCTGGGGGAGCAAAATTGCTCACTTCATGGAAGCTAAGAAAGAGTGCACAGAAGAAGGGAAGTAGGCAAAGATAAGCCTTCCACAGGGACACCCTCAGTGACCTGCCTCCTGCAATTGAGCCCTACTCTTAATGAACATGAAGCTCTGAGCATCAGTGCATTAATTCGCTGCTGAGTACAGCACCCCTATAATCTCATTTCCTCTCCAGAGTCTCTTAATCCTGTCAGGTTGACAATCATAATAGTCACAGTGGGGTTTGAAAGGCTCCTGAACCTGAATTTGAATCGTTCTTTGCTGTGTGACCTCCACCAGGTAATTTATTCAGAATTTATTCCACTCTGGTGGAACAGGTATGATGCTTTATCCTGTTTACCTCATAAGGCTCCAACAGGCTTATCAACATGGGAAAAGATCAATGCAAACAGTTAAAGATTTAGGAGCACAAAGTTAAATAGTGTATTATGGGATACTGAGAGCCATAAATCTCACATGGCCACATTAAAAAGATATCTATATGATTTTCCAAGTCCAATATGTAAATTACAGTCTTACATCTCAAAGCATAGAAGTGGGGTGGACTCATTTTTGCAAAATCTTGTAATAACTATCAAGATCAAATACACTTATATCCTTTTGCTGTCTTAGAAGCCTGGCTGTCTTAGTCTTGCTTTAGCAAAGTCATATTACAATTTGAAAAATGTGTTGCTTTCAGACCCCCCTGACTCTGTCCCCAGAGTAAATCATGTCCTGCATTCTACCAGGTGCTCGGCCTTCAACTCCCAAGTCCCTCGATGTTTTTATTTTCTGTATCTTCCCACTCTATATCAGATGAACTAAGGAAAAAATCCTTTTGTGAAGATAAATACAAGTTTTTAAAACTTCTTAATTAAACTTATAACATTTGCTCCCAAAACTTACAGTTTTAACTTAAGTTGATGAACAAGTATTTTATGTGCTGTACTTTTCACTGAATGATACTTTTACATAGGATTTCTTTACTAATCTGTGAAACACAAAAATAATTTTCAACTCAAGTTTTCTTCTTTTATGCACCAGTTAACCACATTGGGTGGTTGGAACTGGCTATCTCTTATGAGTTGTCAGTTTCTTTTGACCCAGACTTGAGACTATATTTGAGCAAGTACATACAAGTATATGAGTGGGGCTACTTTTCAAAAATAGACTGAATGGTTATACTATCAAAATGCTACATATACTATATTATATATTATATATAATATACTAGTTAGAGTATATATACATACTATACTATAAAAATGACTTTGCGATCTAAGGAGACTGTTTTGTGTAAAACAAGAAAGGCCCTTTTTACTTTTTTATCTAGTGTTTATGTGTACAGGGATTGGAATATATGTCTGAACCAAATAATATTCTTGTTGTCTTTGATGTTGCATTCTAGTAAGGAGAATTATTATAAACAAGCAAATCAATCCCTATAAGTACTATGATAGTCAATTTTTTTTACAACATCTCAGCCAGGTAAGGATGCCCAGGTACTTGGGTTTGTTGATATGAACATAATTTGTAGGTATGATTGACATCTACAATCACTGGCTTTGAGATAAAAATTTCCCTCAGTAATGGGTGTGGACCTTATTCAACCAGGTGAAGGCACTAAGAAAAAGAGCTGAAATTTCTTCAGATAAAAAGGTATCCTGCCCCAATACTATAACACAGAGATTCTGTCTGAGTTTCCAGCCAGTGGTCCTCCCTACAAATTAAAAACTTGCCAACCCCCTTGATTGCATAAGACAATTCTTTAAAATAAGTCTACATAGTTATATACTGATGCATCCTATCAGCTCTGCATCTGGAGATTTCTGACTGCTACAAGTGCTACAAGGGAACTGAAGCAGGGGAAATGGAAGATGATTTGGAATGGGGCTGGGAATGGGAATGGAATAGGGCCCAGTTTGGAAAGGCTGTCAAGAGATGCCTCCCTGGGAAAATGTCTTTTCAACAGAAATCTGAATAAAATGAGAGAATGAGCCAGACAGAGAAAAGACACTGCAATCTGTACCAAAACAGTTAGTTTGTGTATGTGTGAGGGATGGTAGTTCTAGTTTTATAGAGCAGAAGAAAGTGATCATGGTCTCTACCAATTAATTATACATTTTAATGTAACTAGAGAAGGGTTTGAAAGTTATCAACATAGAGAAAGAAAAATATTTGAGGAGACGGAAATGCTAATTGTCCTCATTTGGTTATTACACATCACATACACATGTTGAATTACAACATTGTACTCTATAAATAAGAACACATCCATGTCAATTAAAAATAAAATCATCAAAATGGAAGAACAAGTGCAAAGCTAGTGGGGTAAAAGTAATCTTAGCATTTGAGGACTAAGAAAACAAGAACGGGTAGAGCAAATGAATACAGGAGCGATAGGCAATGAATTAAGGAAAATGGGCAGAGCAAAGTTTTGTAGGATTTCGTAGATGTTAAGAGAGATTAAAAAAAACACAAAGCACAGGGAGTTTCTGAGTAAGAGCCCAGTGTAATCTGACACACAGTATAAAACAGTTACCACTCCAACTGCTGTGTGGAAAGTGGACCAAGAGAGAGCAAGGGGAGAGCAGAAAGATCAGTTAGGGGATCTCCCAAGCCAGCTGTGAGACGGTGGTGGCGTGGTACGGAGTGAAAGGAGCGAAGGAACTGAGCAGTGCTTTGGTTTGGAGTATATTGAAAGGTAGAGCTGATGTCACTATACGCTTGGCTGTCTCCTTAATAAAGTATTTGCTAAAAAGAGAATCCAGGGTAAATCCCAACTTTGCAGTTTAAGCATCTTGGCAAAACTTGAAAAAAGTGGAAGCCTAAGGTCGAGTAAGTCTGGAGCAATAGAGAAATCAAGAATTCTGACTTGGATATGGCCTGTTTGAGTGACCTATTAAATGTTTAATTGGAGCTGGCATATAGGCAACTCAAAATATTTGTTTAAATCATGCAATTCCATTTTGCTTCCTGGACATCACTGATGAGCAAGTTAATAATCTTCAATCTAATAATACGCTTAAAATGGCTGCTATTTTCATTAGCTCTTTAAGTATTGAAAACAGGCAGTTAGTAAAGTGATAAATTACTTTTTCCCAAGACATATGTTCGAGGACTTTTCACACATCCTTTTAATGTGAAAAAAGTTCTTGATAAACACAATTGTCAAAAAAATGTTTTTAGGTTAAAAAAAAAAGAGAGACTATATCTGTTAACTTGTTACTTGCTGATAGACATAGATGATGCATAGACCTTTCCCTAAGCAGGTGACCCTTAAATCTCCATAAAGAAATACTGACCAAGAGTCCAGAGGATGTAATCAGAGCTGATTCAAAGGAAGGAATTGTTTGAATGCTTGTTCCTGCCATAAATTGGATCCAGCTTCATTTGAGCAATAATTTCCTTTACAAATATTGGTCCCAAGAAAATTCCCAGTAAAGCAAGCTGCCTACCTAAATGCAGAGCTTTGAGATCCAGATCTAAGTTGGGATTTAACAATGACGACAACAACAAAATCACCTTAAATTGTCCTTTCCATGTGTTTAGGAAACAGGGCCTGTATCAAGCCTTGCTGTCTCATTCATGCCCGCTCTGGACAATGGGCCACCATCTGAGCTTGTCACATGAAACCTGGCCAATTCCGTTACGTGTCACAGGAGCCTACATCGCTCTCACTGCCCACGCCTTTGGAGCCACAGACTGACAGTCAGCCTAGCTGTAATGGAAGCTCAACACATGGCAGACCTGAAAATAAATGTTACGCAAAAGGCCACAGGGCCATAATAGAGCTGTTATTAGAGCCGAATTGAGTGCTGCAAAATGACTGAACATCCACTATCCAGCGAGGAGCAGAAATTTCTGAGAATGTTTAGGGGTAGACAACTGTCAGAGCTGGCTGGTTCCAACTTCCATTCCTGTACTGACACACAGAAGCTGAAAAAGCAGAACGTATTTAAACGTCTTGCAAAAAAATGAAAATCCAAACAAACGATAAATGGTACTAGTTTCCAAACAGCAAAGCTAGAAGTGATATTTTCCTGTTGTGTTCTGTCTCTCCTGTTAGGAACCCAGAGCTTATTACATTCAGAAACTTGAGATCTAGTCGCAAATGCCCTTATGGAGAAGAAGGAAGAGCCTGTGCCCCAAACTTTGTGGCTCAGATTGTGCAGAAAAAGTGCCCCTCTCCTTCTTTTCAACTCCTACGCTTTATGTGATAATTTTAAAAGAAATGTGTGGGTTGAAGTTTTTAAGGTTGACTATTCTCTGCCAAATGATGTAAAACATGTTTTAAGAATCTAAAATCCTAATCTGTACCATAGAGTACGTCTCATAAGGACTTTTAGACTTCATTGTAGTTTGCTCTGGGAGTATAAATGTGTTCTTTTGCTGCTCTCCTCGGTAATTCAGGATCCAGTTTTCAGAATGAAGCCAGGTCCTTTATCACAGATTTTACTAAATGTCCATCCAAATATCTAGCTGCACAAAAGTTTTAGAACATTAATTCTCTGACTATTCTGGTGTCCTTTTTAAATCTGTCACCTTGACATCAAGTTGGCTCCTTCGGAAGCTGTATTAAGACAAAAATGTGTCAACAGGCAGTGTCGTGTGTGAAGGTACTGCTCTGAAGGCATTAAATTTTCATGGCTGTGTTTATGTATTATACATGTACAAGCCAGCAAGCTCTATTAGAAATAATCTGCAGAAACTATAAATTAATGCTGTATTATTAATATGTGCTTACATGTTCAACAAATACCTCCATATTTATGGCCAAAATCCCCCTACCACAAGCTACCAAGACCACTGTGCCCTCGTATCCAACCCTCTCTAGGCTAAAGCCAAGATGTGCCCTCTTCCAGCTCTGAAAACCTCAATTTGCATAAGGATTCTGGGTCTTCTGAGTTCTCTTTGTTTCTGTGTGGAATTGTAAAGGTTGATGGTGAGGGCTTAAAGAATCCTGTTAAATAATTAACAGGAGTAAACAAAGTAACATCTTGAAGAGTAAGGGCTTTTTTTCTCTTCCCCTTGGGAGAAAAACAGAAAATTCCCTAAGATAATGAATTAAAAGGGAACAGACATTCTTGATGCGCAGAGGAGAAACGGCTGAGTGTTGAAGAGGTAACAGCAGGTAGCCAGGTAACTGCTGGTAGTGCCTGGAACATTTCATTTCTTCCCCCTTAGGTTAATTTTTATTGTTTTGTCCTACTTTAAAATTTTTGTTTACTATTTTTAATATTAGGTTTAATGGTACATTTTAGATATGCATAACAATCATATTCATAATAGAGAACTTGTATATAACGTTCTTTCCCATTCCCTACACTCCCTCCAGCCCCTCCTCCCTTCCCCCTTTATAAAGCTTTGTTTCCATGTTTTCCTTCTTTTCTTATTTTTTTTTTTACTTTTCCTTTCTTTCCTTTTCCCTTCCCCTTTTTGTTGATCCCCTCCCATTTGAACATTTTTCTCCTATTTCAAAATACACTTTTGTCCTTATTTATACTTTTGGTTTCTCACATCAAAGAAACAATATGGTATTCACACATGTGTATCCAGTTTATTTCACTTAAGAGTATGGACTCAAGATTCATTCATTTTCCTAGGTTGTCTACTACTTAACACAGAAAAATTGTATATATTGGGGCTGGGGATTTAGCTCAGCAGCATAAGCACCTGTCTGGCAAGCGTGAAGTTATGAGGTTGTGAGTTTGATCACTGGTACCCCCCTATAAATTGTATATATTTATGGGCTACCTTGTGATGTTTTATACATGTGTAATGTTCAAATCAGGACAAGCAGGTATATCTCCTCAATAGAACTGTTGCGGAGGTCTTAAACACTGAGATTGATGAAGGTCTTAATCAATCAACATAGTGACAGGATCTACAAAAAGTGAGGATTTAAAATAATGCAGTGCAGATTTTCTGTAGGAGATACTTAAGATTACTAATGGTGTGTGTGTGTGCGCGCGCGCGCGTGCGCGTTTGTAAGGAAAAATAAATTTACCCTTGTCAAAAGTATTTAATAAGCAAACAAAGAATCTAGGTATAAAGGATTTTCTGTGTGATTCTGCTCCACCCACCACCCAATAAAGAAATTACACATAATTTTCATGAAAGATGAAATTTAACAAAAAATGAAAACACATTTTGTGATGTCGTTGAGAATTTAATGAACTTGGGAAGATATTTATATGGCATAGAATGTTATTTCCAAGAGATGAAGAAGAAAAATAGTTTTCAATAGCAGGTTCAGATTTGACCTAAAAAGTACTCTGTCTGGTAACCGTGAAGGAAGCCCAGGGACCCAGGACTGTTTCATTCCTTTGTACTTCAGCCGCAACTCTCCTAGGACTCTGGAGTTTGCAAAACAATCTAGCTTAATCTTGAGCTTTCAATATATATGGGTCATGCAGACTCAATGTGGTTTCAGCAGCTTTTCCTAATAACTAAATTCCTTTGCATAGTGGCTTCAAACTGTACCAATTGCTCGCTCTACTATTTGGCTCCTTTCTTCTGTTTATCTGAAAGTCAGACATCAGATAATCAAACTGAAATGTCACCCCTGCAGACACCTCATTTACTTCCTCATTTGTGCACAGAAATACAGCTCCTCAGGCAAACATTACATTTTTCAAAATTCTTTCTAAAACCCCTTTCTTCTATGAACTCCATCTAGTTTATTCCCATTTACTCTAGAATCCATTAAGCCTGCCTTCCTTCCTTCCTTCCTTCCTTCCTTCCTTCCTTCCTTCCTTCCTTCCTTCCTTCCTTCCTTCCTTCCCAAAACCTTTTTGGAGCTTTTACATGGCAATGTATCAGGGGAGTTCATAAGTTGCATTCTTTACTCTCAGGGAATGGACAGATGGGCAATGTACTGTGGACATTGCAAAGAGAGACTCATAGGAACAGACGAGTGCATTAAGGAACACCAAGGAAGACCCTAATGAATTCAGTGAAAATCCAGACGGGAAATGAGGGGCGGCTATGGAGTTAAACAGTGTCCCCAGTGTTCTTGTGAGGAGCCCTCTGTGATATCACGAGACATTAACATTATTAGGTGGACAGTAACTCTTCTTAGGGACTGAAGTGGGAGGAGAGCTGCCAAGGGCACAGCCCCTGACTTCTTAAAAAAGGAGGGGAGGCAGGAGGGCAGTGTGTGATGGGCAGGGTGGGAAGCCATGGAGTGTGTGCCCCGGATGATGTAGGGCTCGTAATCATGATCTACTGATTCGGGAGCTTGAAACAAAATCTTTTAGATATTTTCTAAAGATTACTACCAGTGAATATAGCTTTCTCTCCTGGTTTAAATATGAAGCAAAATGACACCTAAGTACAATTTTTAGTAATATGTTCTTCAGCCTTTATTTCGTTTTAAGAAACTTAAAATTTAGTTCATCTTAACAACAACTGCATCATTAAATGTGGTAGTAAAACAGATGTATATAATCTTTAATATAAATCTGTCTCTCCATCAGTTTTCACATGGTCTGTACATTTATATCAGCTCTCAGAAGCCCACTGAAAATTAGCAAAAAAATGTGTGAAAAGACAGGAATAGTACTCTATCCTTTCCCAGTGTCTCATTTAGTAGAATGGGAAGCTGAGGAGAAAAAATTGTAATATTTGTTCTTCTATGTGATCCTCTTGCATTTTCGGATGAATCCCACCTTTCGTTTACTGTGACCTTGCAGCTGTTTTCGACAGATGGAAACAGAGACAGGCAGCAGCCAGTTAAGTGACACCCAAACCACACTTCCTGTAGCTCCTGCATCCCAGCTTCAGTTCTTGTTTTTTTCTGCCAAATCACCCTGCTTTCTTCACAATGAATTCAAGTCTCTGATCGCACCTCAAAATAGCTGGCATGCTCCTCACTCCAGCTTTGTGACCAACATCAGAAGCCTCGAAAAGCAAAGGCAGATGTCACAATTTATATCACTCACCAGGACCAGGGAGGTGGCTCAGGAGGGGCCTGAGGGTGAGTGACCTGGACTCTGAAGATGTGGGAACCCACAGGAAAGCATGCTCAGTGCTGGAACCCGTGACACGGGCTCCAGAGAGTGGGCTGCCTGCAGGTCTTCCCAAGTCCTCTCTCAGATTTCTCACTGTTAATGTAGGAATCCACTATTTATACCTCAGAAATTGGCCAGCTCTAGAAATCACGGCCTCTGCTTCTCATCCCCAGAGATCTGGCTGTTTAAACATTTACCCACACACCAATACCTAAGAACCTTCAAATTCAATTCTTACTAATGGCATGTGAGCCAAATAAAACACATTCTCTGCTGTAGCACGCCCAGAGGCTGCAAGTTGGAGACCTCTGTGCTAGGGGTGAGGCTGCCTTTGGCAGGGCGCTAAATTGCAATGCTTATTCATTCCCTCTGCTCATTTCTGTCTTCCAAAGGAGAAGACCAATGAGGTGGCTCCGTGAAACACAAAGCAAGCAAGGTAAAGAATGCCTCTTGCCAACAGGTGTTTGAGTAACTCATCTCAGAGTTACCTTCTCTTGCTCAAAATCCTCGGCCCCCCTCTATCGTTAACACCTGTGAAATTGTCCCATAAAACAATCCCACAAGCCCTGTTCTATCTCTCCAACGTGTAGTCTGTTACATTTCTTGTCAATGAGGTGGCACATAATTCATTTAGAGGGCCAAGTGAAATGTTTGTGAATAACAAATGAAGATTTAGTTCCAGCGTTCCTGGAGGGTCTTGATGCATTTACCAGCTTTATGGATCTGTTTCATGGGAATGCACTCCACAAAGTTGCACTTGTGAGTTGTTTATTCAGTGAACAAGGGTATACATTATATTTTTGTCATTGTTATAGACATGAATAAAAGGAAAGAAAATAATTGCCAGAAAAAGTCATTCCAGAGTTTTGCAAGCAGAAGTGCTGTATAAAAAATATGTCTAGCATGACACACTTTGTTGGATTAAATAATTGTAAGTAGAGTTACATTTTTTGGTTGTTGTTTTCATGAAACAGTTTGCATCCAATATTGGAAAAACTTGAAGAAAAAAAAAAAAAACCCAAAGCCCAGGAATGGTCTAAAATCAGGCTCTGAAACTGAGGCTTACATGCCCTAGAAAGGTTGTGGATAGAATTCAGGATTTCTGTGAACTTGCATGTGAAAACAGTTACATTATTTTCACTCAAATCCAAATGAAACTTAGTATATCCTTCAATTATGAAACAACCAGTAGTACTATTAGCAGAATCTGTCTTTTTATCATTATGAGAAATCACAGATATTTTCTTATCAAATTACAGTCATTGTAGTTATCTGAAAACATTGTTTATATTCATTACTTCTTCAAAATTATAGTAATTATTAGATACACTGCTAGGTTTTTTTTTAGAAGCATATGCATTATTACATCAGACATTAGACTTTTATATATTTTGATAACTATAATTCCATATAATTGATTTTCTTTGTAAACTCTATAAATTTTATTTTATGAATTTAAAAATATTATCCTGGAACATCTACAGAGTTTACCAGATTGCCAAAGAGAAAAGGATCCCATGAACAAAAAAAAAAACTCAAAAATCAAGAAATTGTTATAAAATTGGTCCCAAATGTATTTATGCAAATGGCAACAATTAAGTACCTTCAACATTTTAGCATCTTTAACAAGTTCTGCACTGCCCTAGGAACTAGGACTATAAGAACACAACAAAATTCTTATTTTCAAGGACCTCATATTCTACAGAATTCATTTTTTCAGATTCAGTAATTACTTAAACATTTAGCTTCGAAAGCAACCCCAGAATCTCACAAGTAGTTAGATCTTCACTCTCAAAGTGGGATCCAAGAGACAGCAACTGGGCATTGCCAGAGAACTTGCTAGAAATGCAGGCTTTCAGGTGTCGTTCTGGCATTCAGCTTTTAACAAGAATCCAAGGAATCGAGTTTGGCAAGTGCCCTTAGTCCCAGACACTATCAACCTTACTACTTCCTTCTTCCCACTTGGCCTGAACAATAACCTGAAATGATAATAAAAACATCAAAGAATCAGGAGACCACTAATAAAGTCAAGTCTAAACCAAATTGATTTTTACAAGGCTCATGAAAGAGAGTGGGGCTCTTTTGAGAATTCTATTCCTAGCAGCACAGAAGAGTAAAAATTCAAGCTGGGGGGAAAATCATAATTGAAAATCTTATCACATTTTCACATGCTTTAATTTTGTCATTCCTTTGTATGAAATAAAACAACTTATCTTGTTTAGTGTTACCTCAATGGAGTGAAATTAGCTACACCGTTCTTTTACTCAGAGAACTATTCATAGATTCCTATTCTCAAGCATGTTATTTATATTCTGCCTAAAAGTAGGTTTCACAGCTATTTAGAATTATGCAGCATCAACAGAGTACTCCCTTAAATTTGATTTGAAGAGTGAAACACATTTGAATTTCCTCTTACAATATCTGGGGAGACCCCCTAAAGTGAGAAGATTGAGAGAACAATGATATGTAAGAAAAGATGTTAGAACCCAGTGATTACATAAAACTGAGTGAAATCTATGTGTGGTGGATGCTTTTAAAGTTATACGCAAACTTTAGTAATGTGGGTTGATAAATTTTATTGTCAGTGTTCACTGCTCACTACAATCTCTCATCTTACCTCTTTAAAATTCAAATATGTTTTCCAATAATTTTTGTGTTAATTTTTGTAATATTACATTAAAGTATTTGCATTAATTGCTGTGTTTTGGGGCAATCCTTAAATTTTGCATTTGAGGTTTTAGTCTGGACCCTTGCTGCATATGTAAGATCAGTGATATGGAAACAATTACAGAGTAATTGTAGAAGTAAAAAACAAAACAAAACAAAAACAAGTTTCCGTTGTTTCCAAGCAGTTGTCTCATTCCTAAAACCTATCGATAACATTAAAATAAATTTAAAACAATCATAGTACTGTGTAATATTGCATATATAAACCACTCATAAGCACAGTTAAGATCTGCTGCTTGCAGCATATTTTATAGTCAGAAATCTCTTCCATTTAATTAATAGGTAAACTGAGGCTTGGATCATTAACTTCTAGACTTGTGGTTCCTCCAAACTGTTCCCAAGTAATATGTTTACCAAAAGATAATCCACTGTAATGTGAAAAGCAGAGTTTTATGTTCACACATTGTGTGAAAAGCTATTGCCATCAAAGTTAATCACCACAAAAGCTAAGGCTAATAAATGGCTTAGATGAATTGGAAAATTTGATTTTTGCTTGGATTTAAATTAATAAAATTATATGGTATCAAAGACAGCACCTCACTAGGGCAGTTTAATACTAACAACTTTCAGAATAGTCTCAAAGGGCAGTGTTAAGAACTCTTTGAATCACTTGATGAAAAATTGCACCATACCAGTATTTTTGCAAACACAGTGTAACATCAAATAGAAAGAGGTACATCTGAAGATGAAGCAAAATTTTGTTATCAAGTAAAGAACAAATAATCCTAAACATTGCCAATGCCACAGAGGTGAATAAAAAACATCTGGTGTTATACCTTATAATTCCTCAAAGACAAGAAATAAATAAAACACTGTGATTAAGCCCTCCCCTTGCTGCTATGTTCATCTTGGTTTGGCTTTAAGGAGCAGAACCAAATTCAAGCTGGTTCAAGGTAAGAGAAATTTATTTTAAGGATAAATAGGAAGCAAGAGGAGGACAGCGTCTCTTGGAAGAATGGCTCGCTTGAATTGTGATGTGCTGTGAGTGTAAACCACACTGGATATATATACATTTAAACCACGATGCAGAAATGTTTATATTGATATACTGATTATATTTTGAGCTTAGATTATATAAAATGTGTTATTCAAATTAATTTCATATGTTTCTTTCTGCTTTTTTTTTCTTACAGTACTAAGGCCTTCACACTGAAATATAATTCCCACTGCTAATTCTATTTTTTATTTTGAGACAGTGTTTGCTAAGTTTTTAAATTGCCCAGGCTGGCCTTGAGCTTGCAATTTTCCTGCCTCAGCTTCCCAGAGTGCTGGGATTTCAGAAATGTATTAACATGCTCTGGTTCTTTTTAGGTTTCTTAAGGCAATTACTAAAAATATAAAGTTAATATAAAGTTTACATTTTTGCCCCCCCCCCATTTTCTTTTGGGACAGGGTCTCACTATGTTGCTCAGACTGGCTTTGAATTCCTGACCTCAAACAACCTTCTTGCATCTGACTTGAGAGTAGCTGGGACTGAAGGTATGTGTCATCGCACCCAGCCTCAAGTTACATGTGTTGGACGGCACCATTTTGGAGATGTTGGCATTAGGGTGAATGTTAGGATAGGGGATTCTCTTTATATAAAACAAAGAGAGCAACGCAGCTGAGAATAGAATGTTTTCTTTAGAAAAGAGTGTGGACCTAATATAATTTACTGTTAGATATAATTTACTGTTAACCAACTAACGGTGAGTGGAATTGGGAAAACTGTCTCTATGGACACAAAGTAACCCTCAGGGTCAGGAGCTCCAGGGATAAATCACAGCACAGTCTAGCAGCATCAACCCCAGGAAAAGTGCATGTCTATTGTAAACTGCAAAAGCAACATGGAATTTTACCCAAAAAAGTGACTTCTTGCACACTGCAGTCTACAGTTGGCGAAGAAATTCAGTGTGGTGTCTTGTCATGCAGCCAGAGAATGTTTAATCACGAGCCATTTTGGAAAGGGATTGATTAGGACTGACCTACACAGCAACTACAAAACAACTTCCCCGCAGGGTTTCCAGTGTCCCCCTTCCCCAGTGACTGGGTCATGGGAGATGGGTGTGGAGCAGGAGCAGGCCAGACATCGACCCCTGCAAAGTTTAAATTGGAGCCCGAAAAGAAACAGGGCCTTGCCTCCTTGAGAAGCTAAGCCCGTGTGTGTGGCTTTCAGAGGCAATGGGGTTTGAAAGTGCTGGAGTCTTCAGTGGTCTCCTTGAACCCCAGCTCTGCTCTCTACATTTGGTACAGATCAGAGGTCTGATTGGTTCCCCAACAAGACACGTCTCAGTTCGGATGTCTGCCACAGTCTGGGGTACACCAACAGAGGAGCCTCAGCAACACGGGGTGGGGCAGAGGAGATGCCTTGCAAACACACAGATGATAGATCTATGTAGAGAAAACCATGACTACTCTAAGACTGTACGTCTAGGAAAGAAACCACACATTCAAAAAAGAGAGAAAAAAACTTGTTACTCAGGTTTTGTTTTCTGTTTTGCCTCTTTGGTTTTCTGAGGTTTGGAGGGTTTTTTTCTTTAAATAGTTTCCCTCTTTTTTCTTTTTGTTTGTTCTTTACAGTTACTTTTATTTAACTTTATTAATTTCCTTTTACCCCTTAATAAAATTCTTTATCTCACTTTACTCCTCCTCATCTTCCTTTGCTTAATTTTTCCAAGTTTTCATTTTTCATTCTCCCATTTCCCATGCCCTCTAACTTGGCTAGAGTAACCATAAAGCTTTATTAATCTTTTGATAGTATTATGCTGTTACTATTGAATTCTTTTATTGCTGGTTGTTGCATTTAGTAGATATTTACTGTGGATCAATATTTCCTGTCTTAGTTTTTATCATACAATTACAGACCTTTTTTTCATGCTTAAGGGTACATTATTGGTTCAGTGAGGTGTGGTATGTCAATATCTGAGTTTGTCTCCAATACTACAATTGCTGCTGATTTTTGCTATTGCTAGGGAGGCATAATTGTTGTTATTAATTGGTTTTTCTCTCTATGCCAATACCTGCAGTACCTTGAGTCATTAACAATATTGCAGTTAGTGCTTCTGGGTTTAGCTTAGTTGGCTAAGTCCCCACTCTGTAAATGTGAGGTTGTGAGTTCCATCCCAGAGCCAGCAAAAAAAAAAAAAAAAAAATTGCAGTTAATTCCTGGAGAACTGGGCTCTAGGAATATTACACTTATTTTTCTCTCCCAAATTAATGAAGGAGGTCAGATCTTGGGACAGCTCTTTCCACTCTAAGTAGCAGCAAAGCTCAGCACTTGCACACATACACACACACACACTCACTCACTCACTCACTCACTCACACACACACATACAGGAAACATGAGAAGACAAGGCAACAAAATGTATCCAAAACCTCTCAACTGTCCACAGGTGATCCTAAGTATCCAGGGGAGGAAATCACAAGCCACATGGATGAATTATCCCAAATTATAAAAGAAAAAGTTAAAAAAAATGAATCAATGACATTTTTGGATCATGCTTGGTTCAAAGAAGATATAAAGAAACAGATAATGGACTTAATAAACCAAATACTAAGCAAGTACACATAAGATATTAATAAAAAACAGATGAGGTAAACAAAAGTATTCAAAAATAAGGAGTTTAGTGAAGAATTTGAATCCATAAAAAGCCACCAAATAGAAATCCAGGAGATTAAAAAACTCCATTGAAAGTACTGGAAATACAAGTGACAAACGTAAACACAGTGTCAGAACTAGAAGACAGGTGTGATGTCAGAGACTAATTACTTACAGATACCTTAGAGAGAATATGAAAAACAGATCCAAGAACTGCTAGATGACACAAATAACACTAATCTAAGTTAATTGGAATTAGTGAAAAATCAGAAGACAACACAAATGACATTAAGAAACCAAAAACTATTTACAGAAATAATAGCAAACTTTTCCCAAATGGGAAAAGGAGTTAGTATACAGAAAAGTGAGTCATACTTGACTCCAAATAGACACAATCAGAAAAGAACTTCTCCATGACACATAATAGTCAAAATCTCAGAAATCCAACACAAGGACTGAGTATTAAAAACTGTTAGAGAAATGTAACAAATCACTTGTAAAGGTAAACCCATTAGAATTATGTCAGACTTCTCAACACAAACTTTGAAGGCCAGGAAAGCTTGAAATGAAGTGTTTCTTTCTAGTCCTAAATGAAAACAACTTCCAGCCCAGGCTGATATATCTTGAAAAATATGGTTTTCTCATGAAAAACACTTAAAATTTTATCACTAAACCAGTGCTCCAAAAAATTTCTAAGGCTATCCTAAAACAGTGGTAGTTAACCTGTGTCATCCATGCCACAGCTGTATCACTGAAAACTCTAAAAGGTTCACCACCACTGTTTTGGAAAGAGACAGTGAAGCCAACAATGCAAAAATGTCCTACGGAATAAATATACCAGTCAGCATGAACAGTTAAGCAAAAAGAAAAAAAAAGAAGAAGAAAAGGAAAGAAATCAGCAACAGGAAAATCATGCAGCAACAGGAATAAGTGAACAACTTACAGTACTAACATTCAACGTAAATGGTCTCAATTTCCCAGTATGAGGATACAGATCAGCAGAATAGAACAAGAAACCAAACCCAGTGGCATGATATATACAAGAAACACATTTAAACCAGACAGAAATTGATAGACTAAAGATCAAAAGATGGAAAACAATATTCAATGCAACAGAAACCTGAAAACAAGAACAGTTGTCCTATTTTCAGACAAGGTGGACTTCATACCAAAACTGATGAGAAGGAACAAACAAGGTCACAAGTGGTAAAGGAACAATTCAATAGAAAGATAAAACAATGATAAACACATATGCACTGACCAATAGCACACCCATCATTATAAAATAAACATTACCTGATATAAAAGAGTATCTAAATATCAACACAATTATACTGGGGTATTTCCACATCGTACTGTCACAAATAGATCAATGAGACAAAAAAAAAAAAATTAGTGAAGAGATGTTAGACTTGAACCAAACCTTTGAAGGAATGAACTTAATAGATATCTACAGACTGTTTCACCCAACAACAGCACACAGAACTTTCTCCAAAATAAACCATATCCTAGCCCATAAAGCATGCATAAGTAAATGCAGAAGAATAAACTTTATCTCATACATATTATTAGACCATAGCCAAATAAAACTAGAAATCAATGGAAAAAGAAACTATAGAAATTACACAAATACATGGAAATTAAATAATACACTCTTGAATAATCAGTGGATCACAGGAAAAAAGGGAAGAAATCAATGGTTCCTAAAATCAAAAGATCATGCAAATACAACACACCAGAACTTATGAGATACAATGAAAGCAATCCTAAGAGCAATGTATATAGATGCAATGCCCACATTAAACAAAAAAAAGAGTGAGCCCAAATAAATAACCCAACCACGCATCTCAAGGTCCTAAACAAACAAGAACAATCCAAATCTAAAGATAGTACCTTGAAGGAAAGTATAAAGATCAGAGCAGAAATAAATAAAATTGAGACTAAAAAATACAAAGAATCAATGAATTGAAGCATCAACTCTTTGAAAGAATAAACAAAATAGATAAACCTTTAGTCAATCCTACAAAAAAAATAGGTGGGGGAGACTAAAATTGATACAATTAGAAATTTAAAAAATGAAATCAAAATGGTGAGGACAAAATCCAAAAGATTATTAGTGACTACTCTGAAAACATGTACTCCAATAAATTTGAGAACTGAGAAGAGACAGATAGATTCCTAGATACATAAGAATTACCAAAGCTAAACAGTGTAAGAATATAAACTAGAGAACCTCTAAAGAAGGCAGGATAGAGATTTCTCCAAAAACCAAAACTACAAATTCCACTTGGCCTAGTAATTCCCTTCCTAAAAGAGTTACAGACATTTCATTACAGTGATACATGCATACCTGTTTACAGAAGCACAATTAATGATAGCTAAATCTTGGAAGCAATCCATATGTCCATCAGCAGATAAACAGATAAAGCAAATATATTTACACACCATGGAATACATGAAGATGGACAGATTTGAGTCACCTGTCGGAAAATGGATGCACCTGGAGACCATAGTGTGAAGTGAAAACACAAGCTTAAATATTGCATTGGTTAACCTATACCAGACATCCAGAGTAAAAATAAAGGCAGACAGTAGGAAATAGTGAGAAGATTATTCTCAGTGGACAAAGCATTCAAAAGAGGGAGAGAAGAGGGAAGGGATAAGGGATAAAGAAAGGGAACTGGGAGGTGTTAGATACCTGTACCAACTTCCCACAGGGAATGTAAGTATTATGTGCTAAACGCATACACTAATAAACAAATAATAATGAAAACAGACTCCTCCCCAAAATAAAAAAAAAAGAACCATGAAGATATAAAAACCCTGGTTGATCTAATAGCTAGCAATGAAATTTAAGCAACATTTAAAAACCTGCTAAGAAAAGCTCAGGTCTCAATATATTCACTGTCAAATTCTACAAGGTCTTCAGGGAAGATCTAAAGCCAATGTCAAAGTCTTTGATGAAATCAAAAGGGAAGGAATACTCCCAAAGTCATTCCTGGAAGCTAGCATTACTTTGATACCAAAACCAGACAGAGATCCAACCAAAAGAGCAAATGACAGGTCAGTCTCTTCAGTGAACATACACACAGAAATTCCTCAACAAGAAACTGGCAAACAAAATGTAACAAATCATCAAAAAGATCATATATCATGACCAAGTAGGCTTCATTCCAGGGATGCAAGAATGATTGATTCAACATTCACAAATCAAAAAAATGTAATACATCACATAAACAGAAGCAAGGACCAAAAAAATCACATGATCATCTCAATAGATACAGAAAAAACTTTTGACAAAATTCTTCATAATTCATGAAGAAAATAGCTATAGAGGGACCTTATCTCAATTTGATAAAAGCCTTTTATGACAAACATGATATTAAATGGGTGAAGCTAAAAGCTTTTCCTCTAAAATCAGGAACAAGACAAACGTGGTCACTATCACCACTCCTGTACAGCACAGTCCTCAGAACATTAGCCAGAGTAAAGAAAGGAAGAAGTGACACACATAGGACAGGAAGAAGACAACTTATAATTATATGTGCAGATGACATGTTCCTGTACATAGACCCCCCAAAAAATCTACCAAAAGACTTCTAGAATTAATAACCAAATTCAGTACCATTACAAGATAGACAGTCAACACACGAAAATAAGTAGTATTCCTATATGCCAATAATGAGCTCACTGAAAAATAATTTAGGAAAACAATATCCTTCAAAATAGCACAAACAAATATTTAGGAATTAACCTAACCAAGAACGAGAAAGACATCTACAGTTAAAACTATGGCTGTTTGAGAGAACCGGGTTTCCAAAAGCAATCATGGGTCATGAGAGCAAAGCAGAAAGCTTGGCAATCCTGAACTTCAAGTTATACAGCAAAGTTACAGTTATAAAAACAGCATAGCATTAGCACAAAACCAGACCTGTGAATCAGTGCAACAGAACAGAGGTTGCAGAAACAACTCCAGGCACATTCAGCTATCTGATCTTTGACTAAGGAGCCAAAAATGTCTACTGAAGGAAAGACAGCCTTTTAAAAATGGTACTGGGGAACTGGAAATCCATATGCGGAAGATGAAATAATATCTCGCACTGTGCAATAATTTAAAATCAAAGTGAATCAAAGATCTAAATGTTCAAATAGAAATACTTAATTTGCTGCAAGGTAAAATAGGTAAAACTTGAAGACATAGAAAAATGAAAAAACTTTCTGAATGGGACCTCAGCAGCAAAGAAATAACATCAAGAATTAATAAATGAGTTGGATATGGTAGCACATTCCTGAAATCACAGTACTCAGGAGGCTGAGGCAGGAGGGTTGCCTCAGGTTTATAGTCAGCCTGGACTACATAGTAAGACCCTGACTCAAAAAAAAAAATTAAAAATAAAAACGAATCAATACATGGTATCATATCAAATTAAAAAGCTTGAACATATTATAGTAAACAAGAGTGAAGAGTAAAACCAAAGAATGAGAAAACAAATTTTTATTTAGAGGGAAAAAATCAAAACAGAAAAAAGGATAGAAATAATACAGAATTTCCAAAAAATAACAGTAAGAAATCACTAGTTGATAAATTACATACTGTTATCTTAGAAATGGTTAAGTTACAAAATCAAAGCATAAGAAATGAACAATGACAACACAAACTATTCTTTTTGATGAACTAACAGAGAGTTAATATGGTTATCTGTCTTGTACACTTAAACATACATACAGTCATATGTGTATATCTACAAGTTGTTCTCTCATTTCGAGTACTGAGAAAAACTTTTTTGCCAGCTGTTCCTCAGAAAACTAATATCTAGAATATACAAAGAAGTCAGAATAATTAGACTCCCCCAAACTTAAAGACCGAGTCAAAAAAGTGGGCAACTGAAATGAACAGACACTTTTGAGAAGTAAAAATGACCAAGAAATACATGAAAACATGGTCAACGTGTCTGGCTGCCAGGGAAATGCAAGTTAAAACAACACTGAGATTTCACCTTATCCCAGAAAGAATGGCAATCATCCAGAAACCAAATAACAACAAACACTGATGAGGTTGCGGGAAAAAAAGGTCCTTCTACATTGTTAGTGGAAATGTAAGCTATTACAACCACCATGGAAATCAGTGTATAGATTCCTCAAAAAAACCCTGAAGATAGAATTCCATTGAACCCAGTTATTTCTCTGAAGTATCTTCCTGAAAGATTTTAAAACTTCATACTACAGTGATACATGCATACCCATGTTTATAACAGCACAATCCATAACAGCTAAGTCATGGAAGTGGCCTATACCCTATGGCCATCAACAGATAAATGAATAAAGAACACATGGTATTTGAACTCAACGAAGTACTCTTCTTTTTAGGAAAAGTCGTTTTAGGAAAATGGATGCATCTTAAGACCATAAAGTTAAGTGAAATAAATCAAACACCTCAGTTTAAATATTAAATGGTTTCTCTTATACAAGAAACCTAAATCATAAATAGAGCAAAATAAAAGATAAAAGATAGCACACCAGGAGATAGAACTTTGGACAAGGAAAGGGGATCAAACGTTGAAGAGAAGAGAGGGAAGGGGAAAAGGATGAAAAAGAATTCAGAAATGTCCTGTGAAGGAGCCAGCCCCCCAGGGGGAACATACTCAATATTTACTGCAGGGATGTACCTATAAAAACGAAGGTAAGGGAAACCAGGAAGTAGATGCTCTAGATACCCCAAATCTGTCCTGCAAAGCCTGCTTTCCTCCTTCTCATTGCTCTGTCCTTTTTTCCTGCTTTCTTAGTGTTCTCTACCTCCCTCTTTTTCCTTCTACTCTCTTCCTTTCCTTCTTCATCACACACAACCACACACACACGCACGCACGCACGCACGCACACACCTCCTTTCAGTCTCATTCATATATATGCATATTTTTAAGAAAAGCAGAAATCTTGATTATCCAAAACAGATCAAACAAGAAAGGGAGTTATAATTAATCACTTCATCAAATATTCTCCAGAAAACTCCTGGAAAATGAGCAAAATCTAAAAGTTAAACATTTATTAAGCTAAAGATTGAAGCCAAGGCACCATCTAGTCCTGTACTAGGAACGTCAGGGCTGCATTTTGGGTGGCGCTAGTCGGGCCTCACTGAATTGTTCTTCCTGTTCAGCCTAACAGAGTTAGAGGTGATTCTTCAAGTTTGTGGAGACCATCGCTTATGTGTATGTCAAACAGAGTGCATTTGTAACATTTAATGCCCACAATAACAATAATAAAACACACTAGCGTGTGCTCTGTGTAAACACTTTCTTCTGAAGATAGAGCCAGTGAAATGTTTTAGGAACTTTGACATTTATAGCTGCATTTATAATCTTTTTTGGATCATTTCCTCACAGAGTCACATGTTTGTATATTTTACATTCTCTGGAGAAATAAAAATGTTTAAACATAACATAATGAGATGATATGCATTTTATGAGCTTTTGCTCACCATTTAAGCATGAGCAAAGAGCACTGCATGGGGAATCCTGAGAGGGGTTTCTGTGAAAATGTTGAACTTTCCAGGTATTGTAAGTATCATGATGCCCACTACGCTCAGGATTAGAAAGGGAAAGGAGAGGGGACAGTCAGCCCAGATGGTTTTATTTATGTTTGAAATCAGGCTTCGTTAAAGGTAGGAAACTAGACATTAGATATTTGGGAGAGTTTTTTGGAATGAAATACAGTTTCTCATACTTTCTCAGAAGATGAAGGAGACCCAGAAATTTTATTATCACTCTATGCATACAGATCATAGAAATTTACCTACCGTTTATAGCTCAAAATTTCCTAATATATAGCACACCAGGCCAAGATGAATTCATTAGGACCACGGGAAACACTACTATGACTATGCAAATAGATGAACAACCTCTTTATTTTCAACTAATGCAAAGATGTTAACTTTTTCTAAACATGTAACTTGGTATCTTGCATGTGTTAATTTATTAAATGCTATGAGTCTACATAGTCAGAAAACAAAATAGTATTCAGCTCAAGAGACACCTCACAGAGAAATCTGTTCCTTTTTCAGTGCAGTACACTGTCCGGGATTGTGAGGGTACAGCAAACTAAAAACATACCTTCATATCCTTTGACATTCCTGTTAGTGAGATTTTTATGTATTCCCCTTGAATCTGGACCAACTTCAGTGATTGGCTGAACAGCAGAACATGGCGGAAGCTTCAGTGTTGGCACTAGAAGCTAAGCCATGGTAGGTCACCCACCTTCTACCCTGCTCATTTGAGACCCTCAGCTTTTTCCCTTCTACAATCACATCAAGCAGGAAACTTGCCAATATTGTAACACAGTTTCAGGGAAGCACACCCTACACAATGGTGCAGAAAACCAAAAGTCACATTTATGAACCACAAAAGAGCTTAGAACATTCACCCTGGGAACTCAGAACCATTAGATGCCCTATTGTGACAAAGCTTAGATGACAGTTTCACAGTCGTTTTGTTTTTGTTTGTTTGTTTTTGCTTCAGGGAAGTTTAAAAGAGTATAGTATCTAAATAGTTTTAAATTTTAAAATAGTACTTTTTTTTTTGCAGTACCAGGGATTGAACTCATGACCTCGCCCTCTTGCCAGGCAGGTGCTTAATCCCCGGCCCTTTTAAAATAGTACTTTATAATTTTTAAATTCACAAGAAATTCATTTAGTAAATCATGTATAGTAAGCATCTAAAGTTAATTTTCTTTGTGGTCCACTTATTAATTCTCACTTCCTAACCAATAGCACACTTTATTAGTTACTGTAGATTATAATTTGTTTTCACATTTGGTTGGGAGTTCCTGCTCAGTGTTCTTTTTCAAAAATGTCTTGGTTTTTCTTTTATTTTCTCTTTCAAAATTTGGAAGTGGGTTGTTGAATTTCTGTAGGAAGTACTATTAATATTTAATTTAATTTATAAATAAGTTATAGGGAAATGTTTTTCAATCCAGGAACATGGTCTCCTCTTCATTTATTCAGCATTTTCATAAAGTTTTATGACATTTTTCATCTAGGTCTTGCATATTCCTCTTATTTAATTCCTAGGAATTTGTTTTGTTACATCTGTGAACAGGACAGTGGTAAAGTTTTACTTAGTCACTGTTAGAGCATGGAGGGCCCCGGAACTGTGTGAAATGACCTGTGTTTACCTGTCTCAGGCTGCCGGGTCTCCTACAATAAAATAGCATAGAATAAGTAGCTTCAACAATAAACGTTAACTTTTCACATCTGGAGAGAGGAATTCTAAGATCAGGGTACCGGCATGGCCTGTTCTTCCAAGGCTGATTCCTGGAGTGGCCTGTAGCTGCCTCTGGCTCTTGCTCACATGGTGAGGGAGTGAGGAGCCAGCTGTCCCTGTCTCCTCTAGGGGCACTGCTGTCCTCGTGCAGGCGCCACCTTTGTGACTGTACTCCTTCCCCAAAGCCTCACCTCCGAATACCATCAAGTCGGAGATTAAGGTTTCAACATAAAAATATTGAGGAGCCTCAAACCTTCAGGCCTTAGTAGTTGTCACTTGTACCCCTTTGACTTTTCTGAGTACAGATAATATTGTCTATGAGTAACTGTTTTTGTTTCTTCCCTCCAATTCACAGTTCTTATTTGTTTTTCCTTTATTGTTTAATTGATTGGAAATGTCAGTAAAGTTTTAACAAGGCAAGGTGATAGAAAGTATGTTTTCTTGTTCCTGAATCTAATATTTCGTTATTAAGTAGAATACTAGTTGTGGGGTTGTGATAGAAATCTTTGAAGGGAAAAAGTGTTTATTGTATTTCTAGCTTTCTTGAAATTTGAGAAAAAGTGGACATTGGAACTCTCAAAACTTTTGCTGTCATTAAGATATGGTATAAATACCCTTCTTTAATCTTTTAATGTAGCAAAATAAAATGTTACCTTTTATTTTTTCAGGTAATGCATATTTATTGAGCAACTATTATGTGCCAAGAATGTAAATGCAGAGAATAAAAAGGCAAGACAGACAAGCTTTCTGCCCAGACTAATTTATAATTGCATTCTTAGGGTAAAATCTTTTTGATTTAGAAGTTTTACTGTTTTATATGCTGCTGTCCTTGGGTTGATTTTGTTTTACTTAGGATTTTTCAATCTGTGCTCAATATTAATACTAGGTTATGTTACTCTGGGCCCCATTCAACACTGATAATATTACAAGTTTCAGTAAACAACCTGGATTAATATACAGTATTACTCTCCATTTATTTGTATCTTCTTAAACTTACAACTTTTTGTCACTTTCTTCTTGGGCTTATTAAATATTTCTTTTAAAATCTATTTCTAGGTAATTTGTTTATTTAATCATGAATGAGGTGCTTAAATTAAGTCTAGTTAATTACTGCTGTTGTATATAAAGCTACTTGAGCAGGCATGGTGCTGACACCTACAGTTCCGGCCCTAGGGGAAGCTGAGGCAGGAGTACTGCAAGTTCAAGCCCAGCCTGTGTAACTTTGTAGCTTGGTGAGATGCTGCCTAAAATAGATATATGGAGATGTAACTCAGGGCAAAAGGCCTAAGTTCAATGTCCAGTACTAAAAAAGGAAAAAGCAAAGCTGGGGATTTGTGTACATTTGGCTCATAATTAGTTACCTAGATTAAATCTCATTAAGGCTGCTAGTTTTGAATAGCTTTTCCTGTTTGGGAGATCTTGAAATAAACAATCAAAAAGCCCAAAAGTAATATTTGCCCTTTTTTTTTTAATAATCCTATTTTTCTGTTGTCTGAAATTTTTTCATGGCTTATAAATTGCAGAAAAATGCTGTATTATGGGAAACATTCTTATGTTTTTCTTTTAAAGTGAATGTTCCTAGAATTTTATTATCAGATATCATGTGAGATAAAAATTCTGTATCAAACTGAAAAAGCCTTCATTCCTATCCTGTCCTGTACTAGAAATTTTTGGCATATTAGAAATGATCACTTCCTCTTTTCCTATGACATATGGATGTGAAAAATTACATTGATAAATTCACTATATTGAATTATATTTGTAGTTGTGAAACAAAACCTATAGAAAGTTTTTTTTGCATAACGTCATAAATAGCTGACTAAATTTAGTACTGCACTTTAGATTTTGTCATATATTTATGAGATTATTCTGTCTTTTTCCCTTTTGAATGGATTCTATTCACTTTTGGTGTTAGGATTTTGCCATTAGTATTTGAATTAAGTTTTTTCCCTTATACTTTAATGCCCTTAAACAGTTAACAAAGTCAGAAAATTATTTGTTCTTTAAAACATGAAATTCTTTTTCTTTACATGCTCTGAGTAGGTAAGTATTTGTCTTCAGCATCTCTTTGAAGAAGTTATTTCTTTATGAGTTAATAATTATATTTGTTATAAATGGGAAAGATTCATTATACCAAGATTTTCCAGTGTTTTTATGTCTGAGATGACACCTCCTTTCTTCCTAATTTTTTTCTCTTATTATTTCCTTGACTAGAACGAAAATTTTATTTTATTATTTTTGTTCTATTTATTATTTACTTTCTTCCAGAGAACACCTCTAAAATTTATCTATTCAGTTCCTTTTTGTTTACTAAATTTTAATTTCTGCTTTCATCTATGATTATTTCTTCTCCTTTATTTTTGTTTCTGGTTAGCCTTGTCTTGTTTTGGACTTAGTGTCTCAATAGTTTAATTCACTTGTTTCATTTATTATTTAAAAATAATGAAAGTATGTTTTGTGGATTTTCCTGGCTACAATTTTGACTATGTACACTAAGTTTAAATGTGTAGTGTTTTCTTATTATAGGTATTTTGTAATTAGGCTTTAATCTCCTATTTGACACAGAGATATATAGAAGAATTTTGTTTCTGTTTCATCATTACCAGAAAAGAGTGTGGGAAAAATTTTTAAAGTTGTTGTTGTTCCACTATAAACTATTCCATTTTAATCAAAGAATGTGGTTTGTATAGATCAATTTTAAAAAAAAAATCTTTGTGAATATTTATGATCTAATATACATAAAATTTTCACCATTTTGCACATAAAGAAAAAGTCATCTATTTCAGTTATTGAGTTTCCACATGTATATGATAATCAATGGATTATCATATACGCTCCTGTCTTGTTTATTTCCTGCCTTAACCTCAGTAGCAGAAAAAAAAGCTTCATTTCTTGCTTTGGATCCATTTCAGATGATATTTGGCACATAAAAAATTAAATCTGAACAAATTTTTCATATGGGATCTTCCTACCAACAATAGAAAAAAATGTTATCAATGAGGTTTTTTTTCTTTGAAAATCTACTTCTTATATAAAAATAATTCCAACTTTTGAGGGGAAAGAGTAGCTCTTTTATGTTTTAATCCTATACTTCTAATTTTCCTGAGTTATACCTTCTTGGGTTTCTTTGATAGACAATCATTGCCAATTATGACCTATCTTTGCTTTTAATATAATAAAATTATAGTCCTCATGAATTGCAAGTGTATATGCTTACTCAAATTAATTCATGTTTTAGTTTCTCTACTTTTTTCTGTAATATTTATCTCTGACTCTATCACACATGTTTTCTTTTCCCTTTCCTCTCTCTAATGTAAAGACAGACCTGTAATTTGGGGACACCTTTCGTGTATTTCTTAGTCCATGTCAAGGGGAATCATTATCTCACACTTTCCTGGAACATGTGATGCAGACATTAGCAGAGGTTTCCTTGCTTCCATACTGTTCGCTGCCTGGCCACTTAGACCTAGATGATTCTTGTTTGTTAAACATTGTTATCTATATTTTATATTTTCTTTTTAAGAATTGACCGTTTTATCTACAGTATATTTATAATTTAGACTTGATCTCATCTGACAATATTTCATGCTTATTACCGAGGACTTCCTTGTTCATCTGTTTTGGTTTTTGTTTTTTTCTATATTCATTTCATAGCAGTCTGGAAAACTTTTTTTTTAATGTAATTTTTTTGCATGAAGAGAACCCAATTGACTCACTGTCTGAGGTTTTATATCAAAGCATACTATTTTATTGACTCCAAATGTGAGTGACAAATTGTCCAGACCTAGCGGACTCAGACCTTCATTTCTCCCCATACTGGTCCTCTGTAGATTCACACTATCAACATCTGCTCCTAATGTTTTATCCCCTTCTTGCTAACTTGTTTATTTTTGTTTGTTTTGTTTTATTTCATTTTCTCTTGTCTTCCAGGACTCTTTTTTAAAATTAAAATTCCAAACTTCTAAAGAAATTGTTTTTATTCTAACTTTGTCTAATACATACCAACCCTATTTGCTAAGTATTACATACTTCTTAATCATTATTTTCCTATTTTTTATGGTGTCTTCTTTCAGGACACTTACTTTTCTTCATGTTGGAGTTCTACTCTCTGCCCCCTAAATCTATTCATGTTTTTACCCCATTTATTTTTCCTTAATTCTGGCAGACTGCCTCAAAATTGTCCTGTCTATTCCTCCTTTGAATATAAACTGCAGCAGTTGTGATCTGCTGATTTTAATGTATTTTCGATTGAGGTTTCATACTCAGCTTTACAACATTATTTTCTTTGTTCAACTTCCCTACATCCTAGCTTCTCAATCAGTTTTCTCATCTCAATCTGTTTTCTTATCTCATTTTTCGTCTCTTGCTTCATGAGGTCCTTGAATGTTATTTAGATCACAAAGCATATGCTGTTTGAAATTTATTCCCATTTCCTGTAGTAAATCTTTTCAAAGCATGATCTTCCTCTGCCTCTTGAGTGCTATATTTTCATTTTTTAAAGTTACAAAATGTTTCATCTACCTCTTAATGAAGTTTTATTTTCCCTGTTTATTCATCTTTGAACGATGACTTTTATCAGGCCTATTATTTTTCTGCAAAATGAAGTCAATAGATTTTTCTTGGATCCATATGGATTTTTTCTAATCCTTTCTTAGAGTTTATGCTGTATAACATTTTACCTATTCGGTGTTTAAACACCCAGATGGGAGGTTTATTTGGACTTTGCGTGAGCTGAGATCATAACTTTTCCGGTACGGCAAACCATTGAGCCAGGGCCCAGATCCGAAATGGTGAGGACTCAGTTTTTCTACCACAAAAGGTTAAAATCGCTTTAAAAGCTTTTCAGGTTTACAAAATAACTTTTCAAGTTTGCCAGCATCTCAAACAGTGGCCATATGGTATAGTTACAAGTGACCAACCTTATTGTGGCTGCCTGAGGAACTTCAAGAGGAAAGAGCTACACTGACCCTGTATTTTAGGGTCTTATCAAATCCCTCTAGACTTTCTTCTACTTTTTCTTTCAAATCCATGTCACTTGCTCAGTGTCAGTCCTTCATGTCTATCATAGAGTCCTTTTTATGAAACAGAGACATTTCTCCATGTCCTTATCTAGTTTCTAGAACATTTGCAAAATTTCCTAGTCCTTGTACTGCTTTTGACACTTTGAATGGCTTTGGAAGCTCTCTGTGTTCAAGATGGCACTTTGATCTGGAGATAAAGCAGGAACATCTAAATGAGAAGAAGTCTCAGAGGCTGCTCTGTTTTAGGTGAGACACTGGTTACAAAGCAGAGTCACCATGCTCAAAGCCAGCTGTAAGCCATGTATGCTCATATGATCCCCAGCGGTGCTTGCTACTAATCCCAGACATTTTCCAGGGTTGCCACTAAGCTCCAGTGACTTTTTTCCTGTTTCAGAGATGGCCTTATCTACACCTATACCTGAATTTCTGCCATGGTTCTCACTTTTATTTTGCAGAGCACAATTGTATATGAGTATCTGTGGGATGCCAGGTCCTTTTACATGTGCTATTCCATTTAGTCTTTGTGCCATGCCATAACATAATTATAACTGAATCTAAAATTAAATTTACAAATAAAGGAATTGAAGCAAGAAATAATTTAAATAACTTAAGGTCATTCCACTAGCAAGTGTCAGAATCAGTACTCCCTGATTTGGTCTTTCTCCAAACCCTACGATTTCTCCAGAATCTGAAAATCCTCCCCTAGCTGGAATTTTTATTTAAAAAAAGTAGATTTCCTTCCATCCACATGGAGTTGGTGACCATCAGGATTGTATCATGCCTTACATACATAATGAATTTATACCAAACTTATCCTTCACTCCTGCCTCAGAATATAAGATATCTTTCCTTCCTCCTGTCTGCTCAAGGTTTCATTCCTCTCCTTCTCCTTTCCTATCACCTCTGTCTACCCCATCACCTCAGAGCATAAGATGTTCAGGTCTGCCCCATCTCCTCTAGTACCATACTGTCCTCTAGTTACTCCTTCCTTTGCTTTCTCTCACTTTCAGACTTTCCCTTTTGCTGTCAGAATCACTTTGGTCTATTTCCTTTTTGTTTCTCTATTAACTCCAACTTTTGGCCTTAACCATCCCACTGAGACACTCGAGCCAAGAGGACCTCTGGCCTCCCAACCGTTAGATCACATCAATATGTTCTGACCCTCAAATTTTACTTTCTGCTGTGCTAGGCAGCATTCACCACTTTATTTACCTTTGTTTGTTCTACCTTGATTTCATACTTCTTTTATCTGCCCTCCTCCTACCTCTTTGTTACTTTCCATTTTTATCTTTTTTTCTTCTACCTAAATGATAGGTCAAAGATTCCAACATTATGTTATCAGCCATCATTTTTTTATCTCTATCTTTTTCAAATATCATGAAACAATCTCATTTGTGGCCAGAGTTCCAAGTAATGTCTAAACGCTGATTGCTTTCACATCTGTCCACAAGATAACCCGTTCTCCTATGCTCTAACCTATGCTTTTAGCTGAAAAATGAGTCATATGAAAATATTTTATAGGCAACTCAATGATTTTATCTGTCCTCCATCTTCTATATTCCTGATTGGAGGCTCTAGTAATCCCACCCCCAAATCTTTCTTCCTTACCCCCTTTCTCTAAAGTTTTGCATTCAGCCAGTTGCCAAATTCTTCATTTTCTACCATTTTGTCTTGTTTTAATTAATAGCTTTTCCCCAGGCGCACATACTTCAGAACATACCCAACTATTTGTCTCCTTCCTGCCTTTGCACATGCTGCTCTTTCTTGTACTCTTGTCTTTCAGAGAAATTCTACATCATTCACCAAGACTCAGTCCAAACATAACGTCAACCTCAAATTCTGAATTTACTGCCTAAAACTATTTAGCACATCATTTCTGTTATCCTTCAGCACCAGATAAATACATCCTTATGTCCACATTCACCATCTGGCATTAGTGGGTTTGTTCACTTCTCCATCTCCCCTTGGAAGGCCAGGACACTGATTTTCATGGCCTGCCTGACTCTCTAGGTCCCAACAGAGCAGCTGGGCTATACCTCAAGCACTTGTGCCTTGCCATACAGATCTTGAGCCACTTCCTAAATTCTTCCTCTGCCCAGTGTGACTGTGAATAACCCATAATGCACTGTACCTTTGTCTAAATGATGTTACCACCAACTTCTGGAGGAAGAAAGGTGAAAGGCTGCTACCCTACAGTACTTAAAGGGTTCAGATTACTCTTAAAGAGAAGGACTTCTTTCTCAAAGTGGTAGACACTTACAGCATGATACTAATGGTGATGGGAGGATAGATAGTGTCATTGGTAACTAAAATGCTTTAAAGAAGAACTTTTCAGAGCATAAGTCACACATGAAGTAGGAGTATGAGCTAAAGAAATAAATAACCAAATAAATATATCTCATGACAATAAGGTATTGATAGTTGATTAAATCTTGGGACTGCCATGAAAAACTTGCCATGGGATTTTTACCAAATTCAAATTTTATAACTGAGAACCATCTCCATCTTCAAGGAGACTGTCCTTGTGAGCTTAGCTTCCTGTTTAAAACCAACCTGTTTTTACTGGTTTTCTTGGTTGTCACCTACCTCTCTGGGATCAGGGTTTCAATATTAAGCAATTTTACAAGCATTATTTGCTCACATTTAAATCTCTATGAAATTTGAAGGCACAGTATCATGACCAACATCTCATAGTTAATGATTAACCAGAATCATTTGTGACATGGATATCATTTTATGTGCAAGTTCGGTCATTATTGCTGGTGGATGAATAATTATAATCCCTTGTCCCAGAGGAGAATTTTCATGGTAGCCCCATGAGTGTGGCAATAGCAAATTTTCTCTGTAACTTCACTAGAGTAATCTGAGATTTTCACATCTCTCACCTGTTGGCAGAGGATGTCTTTTCCAGGAACTATCATCCCTAGCAATCCAGAGGAGACATGGGCTGAGAAAAACAGCAGCAACTGCCCAGTTTAGCCCCATCTCGATACAAACTCATATATCTTCCTATGCCAGTGAAAACCAATCTTACCGTTTCTCTGTATCACAGAGATCAGCAGCAGATGCCTGAATTTTACTAAGATGATACAAATGTCAGCCTCTCCAAGTTCCATTGTCTCTAGATGGATCTGGAGGAGAAGACTTAACTCATGATGATCTCCCAAAACTCCACTCAGTTGCTTCTCTGCTTCTCTGGCTGCTTCTATCAACTCTACCATTGGTGTATCTGTCAGGGTTATTTCAGGAAAATATACCTATATAGGATATTTAGAGTGTATTTAATACAAGTAGTTGGTTACACAGTTACCAAAGACTAAAATGGCAAAAAAGAAAATCTGGAAATCATCATAACCACAGGAAGCAGCTATCATCCCTAGGGCTGAAGGAAACTTAGGAGTAAAGGGAAGGGTCCTATGTTGTTAGTGCTCAGATACAGGGTTGACATGGCTGATATATTGATCTTTGGGGGGACTATGGTAAAACTAGTCCTCCTATCACAAAGTGGGGTGCAGCTATGGAACTGGTGATGGTACCTCTAAGTCCATGCCAAAGGCTGGGTCTGGAGGTGTTCTGTTAAAGTTAGAAGCCATAACTCTATCTTCCTGGGTGCTGGAGAGAAGTTCTAGGGACTGGAAACAAAAAAAGCAATTGTTCCTTCCTTCTATCAACCCTCCAGTCTCCTGTCAGTGCCTTTCAAAGACAGAACCAAATGGAAATTTATCCAGCAGAGGTATCTTGGAAAGGTAGTCATAGAGGTCTACGCTTAGTCAAAGGTAAAATTTTTCAGCTTTTCAACTACTGACATTTGAGGCTGGATAATGCTTTGGTGTAAAACAGTGGACATGTAGTATGCTCAGCAGCATCCCTGGGGTCTACTCACTAGATGTCGGTTGCACCAGGCCCCAAGTTGTGACAATGAAAAATGCTTTCAAGTACTGCCAAATTCTCCCTAAAAGTAAAATCATCAATGGCTGAGGATCATTAATCTCAGGGTAAAGAACAAAAGCTTAAATCTTTTAGAGAGTTTCCTTGTGAATGTTCCCTGAGTCCTAGATTTTCTTCCCCTCATAGAGAGGACCTTTTTAGTTCCTCCTATTTGCACTGCATCCCCATTTCTGGAATACTCCATCCATAGCTTTCCACAATGGTTCCACATATCATGAGTAAATGCTGGTGAATATTATAACTCATAACTTTTTTTTCCCAAAGCCTGAATTATCACATCTAAAACAACTTCAAGAAGGCTTCATCAGCTCATTTCAGAGCACATTATGGCTTTCAAGGCTTGGCCCACTTCAAGGTCTTTCCATCCATCTGTAGTGGTACTGTCATCTCGCCACTTATTATTCAGAAAGTGCCTGCCTTCGTCTCACATACACCCTGCCTGAGTTGAAACTGTACTACTCAGAAATGGTGCAGTTCACACTCATGTGGTAACAGAGGGAAATTTCCACATATACACCAAGACCTTTCTCTTACTCCAGCACAAATAGTGCTTCACTGTGTGTGTTCATCCTGTTTTCCTTTATTCATTCTATGAATAATAGGCCATGTCTACAGGCGTGCTGGTAGACCAGGGTCTTGTCAAGCAACAAAGTCTCCTAGCTGTGTACAGCTACAAACACTTTGAAATGACAACTTTCTTGCAATGTATGAAATCACGTGTCTAGTTAGGCTAGTCACTACAACCATGAGAGGAAGTGATGAGAATAAAGCATACCTCCATCTTATCTAGGATCGAGAGTCTGAGGAACACAGAGGAAGGACTGCTTTCTCAATTACACCCAGCTGGCCTAACGACTGAACTCTATAGTAGAGCCCCGCATGGTTATACAGACATTGCGGAGAACAAGCTTTTAGTTTATCCAGCAGGGACAAAGGCTTGTTTATTAATATTATCAATTTGGTTCATCTTTTTTTCTTCTTACCATTATGTATTTTTAAATCATTATTCCATCCATGTACATTTGAAAAATTACAGCACATATATTTGATGTACAACAGACAGCAGAGGGAAACTGAGCATGTGGTTAATGGGAGCTTTATGGTAGTGACCCCAGGTGGAAACCCAAGAACCAAAACCCTCTGAAAATCCCTTCCTTGTGTCTAAAAATAAACCAATTTTCAGGGATCATATGGCATGATCATGGCAGTCACAAACAATTCTGATGATCTGGCTGACCACTTGTTTCTCTGATCACTGTACACACCAGCATATATGAAAATTCAACACAATGTTAGATATCAGGAGGCCACTTTCACACTCCTGCCACTCACAGTGGTCCTGGGCTCAGAACTCCCTCCCCAAGGCCATGGAAGGGAGAATTCTCTTCCACAACATAGGCCACACACTTTAACCTTCTCCCCCATCTTAGAGCTGGCCATAACGAAATTCTTTCCCCTATTCGATCTGATACCAGATCACAAGACCAATTACATAAGGACCCTGCCCCAGATCCTGGAGGAAGAAACACTACCCAGAGAGGCCACAGAGACCATGTGGTCCCCCAACCCCTCCACCACCAGCAGCCCTCACCCCTTCATCTTGTCCCATTTCTCCGTGATTGTCCAGGATTCACTCATGTCTATGCAATGAGGCCAAATTTGGTTCATCTTTACCCAATCTGGGTGAGATTATAAATCTAAGGGAAATTCCTCTTAGTCAAAAAATCAAGTAAGAACTGAGAGCTGACATCCTTCCCCACTTTGAAACAAAAAGTCCTGTTTTGTATGGGCACAGTGTTGCACACCTGTAATCCCAGCTATTTGGGAGGCTGAACCAAGATGATCAAAAATTTTCAGCCCAGCCTGGGCATTTTAAACAGATCCTATATCAAAATAAAAAATAAAAAGATTTAGAATATATAGTACAGTGCTCCTGAGTTCAATTCCCAGTAATGAAATAAAGCTCTATGTTCCATACATAATCTGAGCACTATGACATATTTGAAGTAGCACATTTATTTCTGAAACCAATGTCATAATGCTTATTTTAGGGTAATAGGTACAACTAATTATAATCTTTCATAGCATGGTGCAATAAAAAGGATACTAGGTATGAAATTATGAGGCACAAGTTCTAGACAATTCTCTGCCATTTGATCAACATATTCATTTAATTTCTCTGGCCTGGCTTTTCTCATTCATAGTAATAAAGGCATGGATGAGGTATTCTCTAAGTTTGTTTTCCAGTTCTTGGGTCTATAAACCAAAGACCACCTTCCATGAAACACTTATAAGATACAAAATTCTTCCTTTAAGATAGGAGCAGCATTTCTCACCATCAGCATTCAACGGGAAGTCGATTTCTTATGGCAAACCATATAAATCTCTGTCAGTGACTCCAATGCAAGAGTTTCCCAAATCCACTCTCATTTCAGATAATACATTCTCATGAATGGGCAGACAGTAAACAGAACCTGGACATTTCTCTCCTTTTTTGGGCTTATTCATTCATGCATAGATTATACAGCACAATACTTCCCTTCCAATGAGCTGTTTTGTTGTGGTGGTAAAAATAAGACATGAGATAAAGCATTCATCTAACACTTTAGTTGAATACATTTTTTTCCAAATCAGTGAGAAATTTATTACAAATTATTGTCTTTTGGTATGAAAAAAAGTTGATCAATATGTAAACACTAAGATTTAGTTTCACACATTTTGGATTTTGTAGAAATAATTTGTATATGCCTAAGTAGTATTTGTTACTCTAGCTCATAACTACATTGTTTATTTCCCCATTCTTTCTTCATCAGTTTGTCCAAATTTTTTCTTTGGAGGCCCTCAAATACAGAAAGAGTTACAGCAAATTTGTGAAAACAGCTTTTATGTGAAAGAATGATTATATTTTCAATTGCCAACAAATTTAGTATCTACATGCAAAATCAGTTATTTACTAAAATTGAGTGACCTTAAGTTTAATGTTTTGCCTCTGACTTTTTAAGCACTGCGTTATTCCAAATGTGCTTCTGACTTTTTAAGCACTGAGTTATTCCAATGTAAATTGCAATCAAACAATTGCAGACCTATGACAGATATTGGAAATTCAGAGCACCCATAAACTGGTAGTCCTGTGCATATCCAATAATATTAAATATAAACAATTGTTGGTTGAGTTCTCTATACAACAGAGGTCTCATTTTACATCAAATGTGACACACCTATTCAGGACATGTAAAGGTAATGTTTGGTAACCCATTTTGCAAGTCTTAGTTAACCACCTATCTTTGTCCTATGAAAGGGAAGGAGAAGATAAGGGAGAAAACATCAAAGAAGAAGACAATATTTTTGCGACATCTGGTGGAGGGCTCAAAGCGGAGTCCAAGAAATGTAGGGGAGAGGTTGTAGAGAAACTACTTGGAGAGTTTAAAATGAAATCTTTGAACCTGGTGTTACAGTAGCTTTGCATCTTCTTCACCCCCGAAAAAGCTAACATACAAAAAAACTGGCTGACGATAGGGTACAGAAGGATGGATGTGTTGGAATTAACCAGCATGCCTAGAGTTTTTTGTTTATTTGTTTTATTACTAAAAATTCATGATTTTCTATAAACCAGAAATGAGTTCTTTTGCAAAAAAGATGGCTAGAATAAAGATTACCTTAGACATTGTTCAAGAAGATCCTCCAGAAACATAAATACTTAAGCAGACAAAAGTTGGAAATATACTACTGGATGCCAAGTGGCTAAACAGGCAGCTGGGGATCAATTAGGAAGAGGTTTTTACTGGTCCCAAGGGAAATGTAAATGAGTCTTGTGTCAAGGGAACTGATGGTGTGAATTCTAACGGATTATTCCTAGAATGAAGATCCCAAGATAAGGATTTGCACACTGGTAGCTTACCTTGGAAAGTGAATGAGAAGAAGAAGAATGGGGAGTCGATGAAAAGAACAGGAAAGAAGGGAAGCCTGCTCAAGTGTGTTACTGAGCTGGACTGCACGGCAGCAGCTGGGACACAAGTTCTCTATGTGAGCAAGATAGAATGCATCTGAGGACTGCATACATGAGGGACAAATGGAAAAGAATTTATGTATCAACTCCTTCACACTTGCATGTGTATTTCATGTAGGTTTTCAGAGGCATCCTACACAGCAGCATCAGAAAATTCCTTTCAGACAGAAATGTGTTGACTACTGGAAGTAAAATCCCCCAGGTTAATTCTGAATTTTGTGCTTTCTGTACCAATGATTACAACAAATGGAGCTTAAAAATAAATAAATTAAATAAATCAAACAAAAGGAGTTGAGAAGTTGGGAGATAATGCATAAGAAGTGTCTGATACCCAGGGCCTCTCCAATGAACCGAAAAGAGCATCGCCAAAGGAGGAGAAAATTTCAAAGTTGGCAAATCCAAACTGTGTGGAAAGTAGATTACCTACCGCCACTTTGTCAAGTTAAAAAAAAATTCTGCCGCCTTTCTCTTAGCCTTTCTTTCTCCACACAGCTCTGCTATTATTATTGTGTTATTGTTATTGTGCAGGGTTGCAGGTATTAATTATAAACACATTTTGTGACTTAGAGGGACCAGTGGACGTTTGATTGCCTAACGAGAAAAGAAGTCATGAGGCTTGTCCTAGAGATCATTTAAGAACAAGATAAAATCTGACACTATAGAGTATATTTAAAAGAACAGTAGGTTTAAAAAAAACTAAGTAGCTTTATGATTATATCCAACATGACATACTTATTCAACAAATAGTTGTATATGTAATAAGGTTTTGGCTTTGGCTCTGACCATTTTTAACTATCTGCTTCTGTGAAATGTTGGCTTTTGTGTAGAGGATAAATTAGAAGCATCTTTGTTAAACTTTATGCAGTTATGTCAGCATAATGAACAATCAGAAATTTTCAAAAGCTTGACTTCACGCTGCTAAGAACACAGCCATTCCACTCAGTGAAGAACATTTCCTTCGCAGCTCAGCAGCCCTACTTCCAGAAGCAGCTATTTAGTAGAGTGAAATGTTCGGGATCAGTCCCAAGAACACTTGCAATCATCCTCTAGGATTTACCCAACTCTGCTTTATGGTCTTTTTACTGCAGTGACCACCAGATTCCAAGATGCCGTGACCACCCATCACTGTCCAGCCACTCTTCCTTGTGTGGCTTCCTCATCCTGACCCACCCCACTTGCCCTTCTCTTTCCCTGTCTCTTCTACTGATGCTATCTGAAGCTGCAGATAGGGCGCTGCAGATATCAAGCATTTGCTTTTCCTAAACATTTTTGAATTTTTTCTTTACCTCTTATACAATCCATTAGCGATTTGTACCAGTTCTGCCATGTTTGTTGGAATGTCTTTCCTTGTAGCACGCTGCAGTTAACTATGAGAGATGTATACAAGATTTGGAAGGCAGGAATAAAGCATCCAGTAAACTTAGAGGTGAGGGTATAGTTTCAGGTGCTGTTCTAGCTTATCCATGATGTCTCTGGACTCCTGGCTCAGCTTGTAGGGCCATCTGAATGACATCTCTCCAGACACCTGAATCCCATCTCATCTGGCTCTCATTGGACCTTGTAGCTTCTGATTCTGAGGCTGGGTGCTCATGTGACTCTGTGATGCACTGCTACGGACCAACTATTTTATTATTGAGGCTGGGTGTGGTGAGTGACAGAGGAAGTTTTCCTTTTGTCCACAGTGGGTTCTGTTTGTCTTTGTAGATTCTGCTGTGTCCTCATGCAATCTAGTTCATCGTTTTCTCTCCCTCTTTCTGTTCAGCTTTCTATTTTTCCTTCCCAACTATTAGTCCTGTTGACCTAAAATGATCTCTGACCTAAAACCAGATATAAGTGGCTCATGGGGACTTATCAGTCACCCCCACAATTGTGCAAGAGCTAATCACTGTAATAAAGCCCTTATTTTATGCCACCCATAGTGGTTCTACTTCTTTAATTGAACACCAACTGATAAACATATTCACTGTCAACCCTCCCCACATCAATAAGATGGCATTAAGATTAATCCTTACATTCCCAACAAATATAACCTACCGTTAACTCTTGCTTTGTCTTCATATTTTATCACAAAACTAAAAGCCATTCGAGATGAAGACACCATATTCATAATCCTGGCAGGATTTACACTCACCTCTTGTTCTTTTCTCTTGTATAATGAGGAGTCCCTCTATTCCTCTCAAGGCTGATCTCCCCAAGACTTCATCTACCCTCATGTTTTCTCTCTTGTAATTCCTCCTACATTACTAACATTTTCTTTTTCGCTAAATCACTACAATCAGCTCTAGTGCCTCTCATTTTTTATAAAAATGCTCTTGAACACACATTCTCTCCATATCCCCTTTTCCCTGATTCCTTCACAGAAAAACTACTTGAAAAGCTTTCTACGTGCCTACTTCTTTCTGGTCTAGACAACCTTGAATCCAATCTGATATGGTTTTTCCATCCCCAACCTCCACCCAGTTCTCCCTGAAACTAATCTGCAGAGGTCACCAATAATTTTTCTTTTTCTGCTTATCTGAATTTTAAGCTGTGTTTTATGGAGTTGGCCACTTCCTCCATTTTAGAAAGCTGATTTTATTGTTTTTTGTTTTTTCTTCCACAGGTGCTCCTTCTGTTTCATTTCTGGCTCCTTGGCCTTCATTCCATCATTAAACACTGAAATCTGTGGAGTTTCTCTGGATTCTTTTCTATGTTTATTCACCCTTCTGAGATGACTTCAACTTCTCCCATGTTGACATGCTGTGAATTACCCTAGCTTGATTTCCTTGCTAAGCTCTGCCTGCCCGCCAAAGATAAACACAGTATATCCAACCAGCTACCTCACATCGTTCCTTAGATGTTTCATCAGAACTATTGATCTTACCCCATAAGCCAGTTCTTTATCAAATCTTCCCTATCCTAGGAATGGCATTACGTTTTATATCCAATTACTAAATGTAGAAAATAAGCCACTATTTAATGTGATATACTACTTAAAAATATAAAGTAGATCATACCATTCCTCTGCATAATATTCATCAGTTGCTTTTGCTGACCACAGAATAAAATCTAAACAAAAGCCCCATGTAGTCTGGTTTCTATCATGTCTCTGTCTTGGACTCTTCTTCTTGCTACTACATTTCTGTTAGGTCTAATATTTTATTTCCAGTTTACATGACACCCATTTAGAAAGGATATTCCTTGCTCTACATAAGTCCTGACATTTCCATATAATAAGTCCCTGGTCATTTCTTTCCTAGACTTGTAGAAATATGCATTTATTTTGTGAAATAAGCTTATTTAAAATGCAATTATTGACATGTTTATTCTGGGCCTCACCAATTAGAATGCAAACTCCATGAAGACACTCTAAGCATCACCCTATGGTATATCAAGTCACTTTACATAGTGTCTGGTGCTAGTTGACATATAATAAATATTGAATTAAAGAAAGATAGTAGATCTCATTTTAAAAGACAGCTGCACTCATGAGACTTCCCAGAGCCCTTAAAAGATCTTTTGAGTTTTTATGCTAAAACTATAGGAACGATAGACTAAATATAGACTCCTTTATAGGCGAGCATCTCAGAAGGATAATGCTTTGTATGACATGCTTATGCTTTTTTAACTTTCAAAATCAGTTTAATCATTTAGCACAAATGACCAACACTTTGCTCACTGAAAAGTTAAGATTAGCACATCCATTTTGAAGTCTCTCCCAGTACATTTTTTTTCTTATGAACTCCTTCAACACCACAGTCAACTGCCATCCCAGACACACCATGGGAGCTGCTGGGAGAAGACGTGCTTTTCTCAAACAGATCATTTTCATGAAGTTGGATTTTCTTTTTTAATGTAATGAGTCACTTAGTTTTTAGTTTTTTATATAGGGGAGGATTTCTAATCACAGCCTATTCATTTGGGTCCTTGCAGTTAGTCTTTTAGCCATCTAATGGTGTGGTCAAACTTATGCTTCACCTAGTGAATCTCAATCCATTTCTGAATATAATCCCCAAAGGGCAAAATAGCTAAAGGACATACACAGGAGAAAATGCAGAAGAAATTTAAATATTATGCTCCCAAAAATCAACTAAACAAAAAAGAAGATAGTAGTGCAGGATATGAGGAACAAAAGAAGATATAAGACATATAGAAAACAAGTAGGAATGACAGAAATGTCTTTTTTATACTTTTTTATTGAAAGAGAAACAAAAGCATGTAAAGGGTAGATATAATACAGAATTTCAGAGAAAAGATAAACAATAAGAAATCACTAGTTGATAAATTACATATTATCCTCTTAGAAATAGTTGTTCAAGTTACAAAATTAAAGCATACAAAGCAGATATTCAAACAGTGAGAGTGTAAACAGCTATGCATGCATGAATCTCTACAAGTATTTCTATCCTTTCTGTATTAGAGGGAAAAACAAAACTTAGCAAGACAAAACAAAACAAATTCCTATAAAAACATGAAACCAAAAAGTTGTAGAAAACCACAGTACAAGGTGATCTACAATGATCTAAAACAGTGTAGGTTTTACAGAGCTTTAGATTAATTTAATAGGAAAATAAGGATGATTACCATACTATATCTTGTTATTTTCAGGATTACTGTCTGTGCTCTCAAATATAATACATCTAAGCAGGCTAGTGTGAGTAATGTGGGTTTTAAATTCTGGTGAACTATTAACAATATAGTGTATCAAGGCCATCTATGTTAGAGATTCTAGTTATCCTTCTCTGCCTCATTTCTGCTATGCTATTTTTCTGCCTTTGTTTGTCTAGTTTTCTCCTTCATTCCACTGCCTGCCCTACTTATTGAGGCCTTTCTGCCACTGTTCCTAAAATCCCAGTGTTTTTTTTCTATCTCTCTAGAATGTCCTTCAGTATTCTCTGTAGGGTTGGATTGGTGGTCACAAACTCCCCCAGTTCCTCTTTGTCATGGAAGCATCTTGTTTCTCCATTAATTTCTAGTGACAGCTTTGCAGGGTACATCAATCTGGGCTGGAGGTTATTCTCTTTCAGGGTTTTGAATACTTCACTCCAAGCTCTTCTTGATCTGATGGTCTGTGTTGAGAAGTCAGCCTTCCTCCTGATGGGCTTACCGTTATAGGTAATCTGTTTCTTTTCTCTGACAGCTTTTAATATTCTTTTTTATATTGAATTTCTGGGATCTTGATTATTATATGTCTGGCTGTAGCTCTGTTTTGGCTGTAGGTGGCTGGAGTTTGGTATGCCTCACATAACCAAATGTCATTTTCTTTTCCCATGCTTGGGAAGTTTTCCTTAATTATTTTTGTGAATAGCCTTTGTAATTCACCTGTATGTATTCCTGCTTCTTCATTCACATTTCTTATTCTTAAATTGTAGATTCTCTTGTCATCTTCTAGCCTTTGTATTGTTACTGCCTGTTTCCTTGTTATTTTTAAGAGATCTTTCCTTTCATCATTGCATATTGCAAACTTGTCTTCAAGTTTTGATAGTCTATCCTTAGTTTCTTTTAAGGCGTTTTGCCAGCTTTCAATGGAGTTTTTAATTTCCAGGTAGTCTCTTTGAATCTGCTTCATGTATTCTATATTTTCTTTATATTCTTTATCGAATGTTTCTCTCCTTTTTTTGTGTTCCTCCCTTTTTCCATCTGCATCATCCTGAGAGACGCTTCCTGAGAGCATTTCTTTTATTACTCTACTCATATCTTGCTTTACCTGATTTAATATTTCAGTTTTGAGCTCGTCTACAAGGTCCTGAAGATATCTCTTAATGTCCATTGAAGTCATGTCTCATGTTGTCTATTTACCACCCTCAGTCTCCCTTGTTTTTCCTTCTCCTGGATCAGTGCTCTCAGGGTTCTGGGCCTCCTCCTGCCTCTCTCTCCTGTCATGGCCCTGGCTTCCTCCACACAGGTTACAGTGCAGGTCCCAGCCCCCTTCCCTGTTGGCCACATTTCCTCCAAAGTACTCTGGCGAGGGAACTCTGCCCTCTCCTGTCTGCTCTTGTCACTGAGGTGTAAGAAGCAGCTGTGTTTGCCTGCTCCTCCCCACCGGGCCAGCCAAACTTCAGGGGCCTTCACCCGGTTAGTGCATGCTAGGTGCAGGGAGTTGATTTGGGATGGCTCATTGGGTCCCAGCCTGGGGCACAGCCCACTCCAAGCAAATCCCACAAATCTGCTCTGGGGAGGGAGCAACCAACTGAAGTCACTGTCACTCCCAGTTCAGGCTCCTCCTGCCTGATCCCAACATGTCATCCATTTGGTCATGCCCTTCCCATGGTGGGAGGTCTCATTCCTAGCACTGACTGTGGATTAATGAAGGTCCCTTCACTGGCTCTGCTCTCCATTGGGCTCACCAACCCCAGACTTCAGCACTGCCATGCTTCGTGTGAGTAGTGGCAGGAACAAGTTTGGGTGGCTCTGTCAGCTGGTGCAGATTCAGGCTGTTGCAAACTTCATGAATCACCACAAACGAAAACACTGTGTCACATAATTTTTAGCTGTTTCAGTTGTAGTCCTGACGTATATGATGAGCTTTTTTATGTTTTTTAATTTCTTCCTGTGTCAGGAGAATCCATCTCCCTCTGTCTGGGTCTCTCCAGGGTGTTTTATTCTGGCATATGAGTTGTTTCTATTAGGAGGCTTTATATTTTGTTGGTCACTGATCAGCTATCTTGACTTCTCCTCAGAAATGTCTTTTTATTGATAATCATTTAAAATATAAATATATTAAACTCTCCAATCTAAAGAGCTTGGAAAAATAGGTGAAAAATAAGTATGATCCCACTATATGCTTCTACAAAAGACTCACTTTAGATCCAAAGATAAAAACAGATTGAAAATGAAATGAAAGGAAAGCAGTATTTCATGCAAATAATAGATGAATAGGTGGTTATACTATTATCAGACAAACTCAAAACCAATGACAAGATATTTAAAAGGACATTATAGATTAATGTTAGATAAAAAACCAGACCCAAAAAATATAATGATCTAGAGAACTTGAACAGTACAACCACATCCAACACTATCCACAACAATAGAATGAACATTTTCCCCAAGTACACCTGGGTCATTTTTCAGTAAAGGCCATGTTAAATCTCAATGGATTTAAGCTGATAGATACCATACAAGGTATCTTTTCTAATCATGATGGGATAAAGTTAGAAATTACTAATGGAAAGAAAACTGATAATCTGTGGAAAATTTGACTTGATAATTTAAAGAACTAGAAAAAAGCAGAACAATCTAAACCCAAAATTAACAGGAGAGCAATAGTACAGGTTAGAGCCAGAAATAAATAAAATAGCAGTTAGGAAAAACTATACAGAAAATAAGCTGAAGTTTCTTTGAAATGATTTTAAAAATTGAAAAAACTTTGGTTACATTGAAGAGAAACAGAGGAGACCAGGGGAGGGGAGAGAAGAAAAGAGCAGCCTGAGGAGAGAGGGGAAGGGAGGAGAGGAGAGGAGAGGGGAGAAGACTGTAAATTACAGAAGTCAGACAGTGCTGCCTATGTTACTACCAGCCCTAGAGAAATAAAAAGGATTATAAAAGAGTACTACGGCTAATACGTGCCAACAGTTTGAATAACCTAAATGAAAGGGACAATGCCTAGAAATACCAAGCTAAACCACAAAGAAATTTAAATAAAATCTGAACAGTTCTCTACAGTATCTAGTATAGACACCGAATCACTAATTTAAAATCTTCCAAGAAAAAAATTTCTACATCTGATGGGTTTTCTGGGGAATTCTGTCAAACATTTAAAAAAGAACCAATACCTTCTCAAACTTCCCCCTAAAAATTGAAAAATAAGGAACATTCCCTAACTTATTCTATATGGCCAAGATTACCCTGAAACAAAGCCAAAGATATTATGAAAAAAATAAAACCATAGAGAAGTACATATGAATAGTGATCTATAAATCCTCAGCAAACCATTAAACAATTTAGCAGAATATTAAAAATATTAAACAGTATGCCCAAGATTAACTCCAGGATTAATTCCTGAAACACAAGGCTGGCTCAACATATGAAAACTGTTACATTAACCAAATAAAAGAAACAACTGTATGATCATCTCAATTGATACTGAAAAATCATTTGATAAAACTTAGTACCCTTCCATGATAAAAAACCTCAAGTAGAAATAGAAATTTCCTCAACATGATAAAAGAAAAGGCACATACAAAATGCTCAAAGTGAATATTAAATTCAGTAGAAGAAAGACTGAAAACTTTTACTCTGAGATCAGGAAGCAAAAATTCCTGCTTTCACCACTTCTATTCAATATGGCACTTGAAGTCCTAGCTGGAAGTAAGAAATAAAAAACATACAAATTATAAAGGAAGGAGTAAAATTATTACTATATACAGACAATATGATATTTTTTATGTAGACAATTCTAAAGATTCACCAAAACTCTATTAAAATAAATAAACATAGAAATCTAGCAAAAGTCAACAAAAACAGTTGAATATTTATACATTAACAATGAAATTAAAATTTAACAAAAATGAAGTTAAAACAATTCTATTTACAATATAATAAAAAGGAATAAAATATTTAGAAACAAACTTAATCAACAAGGTAAAAGACTTGTACAATGGAAACTGCAAAATACCGCTTAAGAAAAAAGAGAAGATATAAATAGGTGAAAAGACATCCCATGTTCATGAGTTGAAAATTTGGATTTTGTTAGGATGCTGATACTACTCAAAGCTATCTATAGGTTTAATGTAATCCCTATCAGAATCCCAATACTATTGTTGGCAGTAAAGGATGCTTATGCTAAAATTCATATGGAACTTCAAGGGATCCAGAGTAGCCAAAACAATCCTGAAAAAAGAGCAAAGCTGGAAGATTCATATTTCCTGATTTCAAATTTGACTACAAAGCTAAGTAATCAAGAGTTGGGGACACAGCTCAGTGGCACAGTGCTTGCCTGGCAAGTGAAAGGTTGTGAGTTTGATCCCTGATACAAAAAAGGAAAAGAAAAAAAAAAAAAACTAAGTAATCAAAACAATGTGGTTGTGGTAAAAATACAGACACATAAACCAAGCACACTCAAATAGTTAAAAAAAAAATACAACTAGTACACAGGGTCAAATGATTTTCAATAAGGCTATAAACATCATTCAATAAGCAAAACTAGCTTTTCAATAAATGATTGAAACTACATGAAAGAAAATGCTGTAACCTTCCCTAATACCATTTACAAAAATTAATTCAAAATGAATTTATGGCCTAAATGTAATGTCTAAAACTACAAAAACTGGAAGAAAATATAGGGCAAAACGTCATGATCTCAGATTTGGCACTGGTTTCTTGGATATGATAACAGAAGCACAGGAAATGAAAGAAAAAAATTGACATCACAACTTTAAGTTTTTGAGCATTAAGAGACAGAGTAAAAGGGCAACATATAGGAAGGGAAAATATATGTAAATTACATATACTACTAAGCTTAATATCTAGGATATATAAGTAACATATAAATCACAAGAATAATTTAAAAATGGGCCAAAGACTGAAATGAAATATACATTTCTCCAAAGAATTCCAAAAATCACCTATATCTGGTGCTGGGAGAAGAAATAAATTTTTGAGTGAGATTTTATTACATGAGATTTGAATCGAATTTCTTTAAAATGTGCATGTCCCTCATTCATCCTTAAAAAACAAAACATCTTAAAAAAACCTGTAAGTTCTGAATAAACATATTGATCTCAATGGGCTCCTAACTGCTTTATAATGGCTAAAAAATTAAAAATTTAAAAATCTAAATCTTAATAATAGAGTATTTGAGTATTATTTCCAACATAGTGAAATATTATAGTCATCCAAATCATATTGACAACCTCATTTATTTACTGAAGAAACTAATTATGGCATATTATTAAGTTTTAAAACATAATAAAATGGCATATACCATATTGCTACCCTGCGCAAGTCCCAGGGTCATACCTACTGGGATATATACACTGCATGACAACTTTTTGCTGGGTACAGGTCCCATTGTGCATAGAAAGGAGGAATCCCTGGATATTTGGATTATGGCTGGATTTGATTTCCTCATATGTCTATGAGCTTTCCAGATAAAAAGTGTCTTTCAAACATTCAAAGACTTCAGCATTTAGAATAAATTATTTTGTAATAAGAAACAATATACATAAATTATAGACAAAAAGTTACTTCTGCACATAAAACTATGTCAACACATTGAAAGTGATTTGACTGAATAAAATAAAATGAAATGCTTTATTTGTATCCAATAAGCTTTATAAAAACATACTTAAGACATGCAAAATGAAGTTTAACTGAAATTTCTGTTTTTAAACAGATGAACGTGTACCCTGGAAGAGTCAGGAGTACAGATTTAAGGCTTTAGAGTAGTTTTTTTATCCCTTTCGATACTCACAGACTTACACTAGACATACAGTGTGTACATCCTAAACATATTTCAAAATGTTGATATGTAAATATTTTTTAAAATAACTTTATTCCTAAAGTCATTACCGAAGCATCCTTCTTAGAATTAAATCATAAATCACTTTCTGTCACCAACAGGGTTAGAAACCTTTGGTAATAAAAGCCCATCAACTCTTCTAACATTATTGGTCACCTACCTGATAGCCATTTTCTGTTTTTCCTTACTCACAGAATTCCACTTCTGTTCAAGTATCAGACAGTCTCATACTCCAGGAAGGACGGATCCAGCCCCAGGGTCAAGAGCAAGCACTGATTCATTCATCTAAGTCAATCATGGTAATTTTATGCCAGGTACTGCTTCAAGAATGAACATGAAAACATATTTTTGTCAAAATCACATGAATGAAGCCTACTGAGGGAACTTCTGGGAAATTTTGTTTGTTCTTCAAGATGGACCCAAAAAGTACCAATCTCCTATCTCCTCTTCTAGCCTTTCAATGCTGTCACCTCTGGTGACAGTGCATTTGTTGTGACTTCACGGAATACAGTTTATGTTATGTTTAAGGTGAAAGGGTAAATAAACAGAAGGAAGCTGGGTCCTTGATGACATCAATGAATGACTGAACTATCAAGCTCCAGAATTTTCCTGCCCATGGACTTATCAACTGAGATAGTATTTTCCTTACTGTTTAAATCACATTGGCTTGAGTCAGCTTGCAGCTGAGAGCACTCCAACTGCCACAGCCTGTACCAACACCCACACCTCAAAGAATACTTTTATTAATCTCAATGAGGAAATTTATGAGTCAAATTATTTCAAGATTGAAAATTATCTATTAATCATTGAAAATAAGTCCATTTGCATAACAATAGAATTGCAGATAAATACAATTTGTATACAAAATGTAAGATAAGGAAGTAAAGGTTCCTTATACTCACTAAAGGTGGTAACAGTATACTAGTTGGAAAATGGATTTAGAAGTGTGCAGATAAGATCCCCTCCCAAGGAAAGAGATTCTGAAATAGATCAGCAAACCAAAGGTTTGTCAAGGAGTCACCCCCAAAATCAATAACCTGTGAAAAGGAAGGAAAGGAAGAAAAGTGGGCATAGGGGTCTCAAAAAGTTCCTGAGCCAGATCCATTGGTAGATCTGGAATTGGGGTGGCCTTTCCAAATGTCCTACTGAAATGAAGGGGCTGGAATTTTACCCACCCTAACTTTACCAGTTATGCTCCCCCGGAACATACAGTAACTACCTTGATCAAGGTAACACTCTTCCAATTGGAATAATTCCTGGAGAACAGCACACATTGAGAGCTGTCAGTAGACTTTACTCCCAAATATTAAGTAATGATCCTTCAGTACCAAGGAGAAACCTAGTTTGTACCTCAGAATGTGCATGTTAGTGGAGAGTTTTTGGAAGGCTGTGAAATGTTAAGTGGTCAATTTCCAGGCACATATTCGACATCTGAATCACACAGCTTTATCTCGATAATTTTTTATTTGAAATTTCGACCAAAAAAAAAAAAGCAAAGTTGAGTTTAGAACACATGGAATTAGTGTAGTAGAATATGTTATGTCTTCTTCCTTTTTTGTTGGCTCACATAAGCAAAGTAAAAAGGGATTCATCCAGACATGGCATGAAACTCAAGTTTGTTCTACATTTCATTCTTTGACTAGACAGTATTATATTGAGTAAATTAGCAAATATGACTTCACTTAAAACATTATGTAAAAAAAAATAATTCCACAGCATGTTTTATCTAGGGGTTTCAGAGTTAAAAGTTATTACACACAAAAAGGAAATGTTTGATAAAATAGGATAGGCTTTCAAGTGTTCATATGGTAAAAATTCTCTAACTGAACAATCACTGCAAGTAATAAGTTTGTATACAATGTACCCTAACCATACATTCATGAAGCACACCCTCAAATTTTAAGATAATTAAATTTCCTTCCATCTTCTATAGCTGTTCATAAATCATCCTTTACTTCTCTACCGACGGTATTGAAAGCACAGAGTAAAGGACCCTCCTGGAAGCAGTCACTTCAGTTGACCACTTAGCATGTTGTTCTATGGGACTCGGAAGCAGCAAAGACACATTCAAATATAACATCACTAGGTTTAGTTTGTAACAAAAACCAGTATCACAGGACAAAGTTAACTTGACCTTGAACATTGTAAAAGCCAAATTATGCAAAAGGAGGACCTTGCAAAGGCAAATAAAGGATTAAAAAATATATCAAGGTCACTTGCCTAACCACAAACATCTGTCTTGGCGTCACAGACTCAAGCTCGGAGGACCCACTACCCACAATGCTCCACTTGCTAGTGCACTACCCACTTAGATCAGGTTCTAAGTGCCCTTAGAAAAAAGGGCGGCTGAGAGAAGAACAAAAAGTCTGGAGTCTGGACCTTAAGACTACAAGGAGAGAATATTTAAAAGAGAATTACACAGTAGCCCGTCACCCAAAAGATCCTGTCTCTCTTTCCCGAGACTTAGTCAAGCTCACTGTGGAAGCGACCTCCAGCAGCTAATTGGTACTGCAGTGCTTCTCATCTGTGACCCGAAAGGGGTGGGGGAAGGGTGCTAAAGGCAAATAAAGTGACATAAAGAAATTTCCATCCCAGTCCTGCAGTTGTCTGGTGAGCATTTTCTATACTGCATGCACACAAACAGCTCTTCTTGGGTGGTGGTTTAATGTCTCTATACCTTCAATTGCAATTACACTGAATGGAGCCCCAACAAATCTTCGTAATGCCAATCTCATCTTTCCACCTCATTGACAGCTCAGGAAATGCATCTGAAATTCATAGTAGCCTCATAGCCTATGGCAAGAGAAATCCATGCTGCTAAAATTTTATTTTAGAATTCAAGCTGGTTTTCCTCAGTTTAGGATGCTCTGTTTTTTAATCTTTTGCTGCCTACCACACTGTATCAAAATAACCAGCCAATATTGTTCAACTGTCAGGGGCCTCAGCTGCCTCTGAATTTTATCAGTACAAATAAATACTGGAGCATGTTACAAATAATCCCAATAGATTAGAGCTAACGTTAATAGAATTAAGAGCAGAGCAGCGGGGAAATGTGTATGAACTTTGACTTGACTACTTCCCTTTCCTTTGCTGACTTAAAAAAATGAATAGATTTTCAAAGGGATTTAATGCTTAGGCTGATATGGATGCTAGGCTGGGTCCCAAATTTGTGTGAGATGGAGGGGGGAGAGAGAGAGACAGAGAGAGAGTGAGAGAGAGAGAGAGGTTTTTAAATCCCAGAAAAAGAGAAATTTCCAAATTAATGGCATTGCCCAAATGCCTTGGCTCCCTGCACCCCACCAGGAAGGTTTATTATTTTCTGGTAAAATGTTGCTCGGATGGGGAGTGGTAGTCAGCGATGCGTCAGAGCTGCTCTTTGAACACATTAAAAAGCTGAATGCACAACAAAGAACAGATGTTCCAGCATGCCTTATTTATGCACCCATCAGCAATCTTCCAGTGACCACAAAACACAGCCTTTTCCCCCCTCCTCCGCTCCATAATATTATTTTCTGATAAACTCACTCTGTTTGTTAATTTATTTATTTTTGGCCCCAACTGAACTCTTAGGTAATTGCCTATGTGTGTGTGCACAAGTGTGCTTGTGTGTGTGTGTGTGTGTGTGTGTGTGTGTGTGTGTGATTTGAAAGTCTGCCTCCATCAAAGCTGAATTCTATTGAACTGTGGAACAGGTGTGGATTCTGCAATTAGATCACATTTCCGAGAGATACTGAGGGTAATAATGGCGGTGAATTCTTCACAGTCGAATGCAGCACCATAGCGACCAGCAGCAATGAAGGAGAAGAGATATTAGTATTAGGGGTGATTATTTTTAGTTTATGGGATCATCTAATCTAACACAACCATAAGGCACTGTGAACGTGTGTTTGGGGCTCACCAGCTGTAAGGCAAACTTGTTTTACTGGCACTTATCTGAAATGCCCCAATTGCCCACCCTCTCTGCTCTCAATTGGAATGGAAACAGTGATTAGGAAGTGAGATATAATGCAGATTAAATGTTATGATGGACCAAGATCCTGTTGGGTTATTAAAACCCATTTGCTATCGCTGCTTTTAAAGGGATAGCACCTTTATTTAAGCCTCCAGCTTTAGATGTCCTAGTTTTAAAGGTAAGAGCTAAAGGATTGAATGAGGAAGGTTAGGTAGAGAAAAAGAATTTAGAATCTTAAAAAAAAAAAAAAACAAGAATATTCTCTCTTCCTACACAAGAAAGCTGCATTTTTTAGTGAGTGAATCTAATCTGTGACCTCAATTTGAGTTTCAGAAAAATATGATACATTATTACAGAAAATACCCCCACAATTCAATTTAATAGACTGAAAGCAAATAGTGCAAACAACTCGCACAACAATATGGTCAATTTCTGTACTTCTGGCTCTAACTAGCAGTTTCTTGAATATATTTTCCACGAAGTAGGAAATATTTGGGACTAAACCCAATATGTGAAATCAGCCTTTGGGAGAGTTCCGGCTGCTCCCCGGGGCCTCTCCGAACGGTGCTGCAGAATGGCTGGCAGCAGCTGCTGTCCCTACAAGAAGAAAGGAAGCCAGACAACGGTGGGAGAGGTTTGCACAAAATTAAGTCAGCGGCATCCGATGAACCTATCAAGGATCTGGGCTGCACAGAAAGAGATGTGGGTGGCTTAGAAGGGTGTAAGACCCCCATGCCATGGGCACAGGGCACAGAGCTCGGAATGAGAACTTCCAGTCTTTGTCCAAGAGCCTTTGAGCCCAGGATGGTTCAGTGCTCTGGGATCAGCACCATGGGATCTGAAATCACAGCCAACATAGTACCAAGGCCAGAATTCTTTTTCTAGTGCCAAAATGAGCTCCTCTGATAAAAAGTCTAAGTGATGGGAAATGTTTTTGTTGTCCATAGTGCTACTTCATGCTGAGAAATCTATTACAGGGAGAAGTTTCTCTTTTGTAGAGGTGGCCTACCCAAGATTTCTGGCAGAAAAACCAGATATTCTGGCTAAGAAACAGTAAAACAAAAGAGATGGCAAATGAATACCAATCAAAAACTATAGCTTTTCTGCTACTAACCAACTCATTAATTTTCCAGCCGCCAAATTCTGTATGTTATTTTTCTGTCAATTAGGCAAAATAGTTCCCATCTTATTAATTACCTGCATCTAGCCACATGGCCCCGAACTGGTAAATCACTTCCCCTCTCTAGTTTATTTAGGTTTCTGTGAAATGAGGAGTGGAATTGGAATTGTGGCTCATTACCATACGCAGAAGAACCCTTTTACAAACAAAATGTTAGTTAAGAATTGGAGACGCTGTATTCAAATGTGGGTGTGGGGCGTGATAAACCCCAAGCTCAGCTAGTACTCTTCTTCTTTAGGTAGTGCACACATGCAGCCTGCACTGAACTACAAAGCTACTCAGACGTAGACATAACAGGCTCCCAATTCAACGTTATAGAATATCACTTTTCAGAGAAGAGCTGACTGGATATCTGGGTCTATCCATACACAAATGAAGTGTGAGCGTGCCAGTGGCGAGGAAATGATACACTAGCAACGTGCAAGATTGTGGTTGCAAGTTCTAGGAGCCTGGTATTACAGTCTCAGCGGAGAGGAAACCTCACCTCCATGAGGCCTGGCACTTCCTGGAGAGTTCTTTTTCACTGTATTGTTTGAAATGATTATTTCATGTCTCAGCGTCTCGGATTTTGCTTCGTCTTTCCACTCGTTAATGGCCAGTGGAACCAAGGTTTTCAGTGGAGACTCAACCCTTTCATTAGTTTTGACTGGCAGTTATTTTTACTCATTTAAATGGCTGTATCAAGATCCTAAAAGTTAGATGGGGTTTTTATATAGTGTTAGTCTTATTGTTTTATCATTTTGCTCATCTAAGTTCCACACAAGTTCAGTTCCTTTCTGGGTCTTATCCAACCACCATATTGAGTGTTTACCTTTAAATCTTTAAAAGGTACTTTCTTATATTTTCTTTTGTTTTTGAAAATAGCCTTTTACCAAAAAATGCAGTCAGATTTTGCCCATATTGGCTCTATAACAATGTCTTCCTTAGCTGAAGTGACGATGGGAGAGTAATGGCAGCATTACTTATTGTTATTGACATGGTGATGGCACCTTTGCAGATGTTACAATGTCAATGTTTTGCAGCAAATTTGCATTGTAGCTTTAACATGCATTGACATACCTTGCCATTTAGTCATCCGAGAGAACACTGACAAGAGACAGGGCCACCCTGTCTTGGCAGAATATAGAAGCTACTGCCTGCAAGCTGTGGAAATGAAGAAGAAGTTATACCACATAATTCTGATTGAAAGCTAGATATCATGAGACCAAGTGATCAACACAAAATGTAAATCACAACCTGTGAACCAGAAGAATTCAGTAGCTCTCTGGGAATTGGTGTGGCAATGAAATAGTGATGGAGTTAGCTTGGAATCATATTCTTTGCTTAGAAAAGGAAGTTGGATTTACAAAACAATAGGGTGACTAACAAACAGAGAAATATCCTTTACTGAAACAAAAATTTTCATCTAAATTTAACTTACTCTATTCACCCTTCCAAAAGACCAAATACAATCTAACAATAAAGTGACAAAGTATGCTTGCAATGTTAACTTAATGCATAACAAAATAAACAGCTGGTTATTGGCAAACATCTTTCAAATGGATCCATACTGGAATTTCTAAAGGGTGCCTCTGACATTATATTTCAGTTTTCTTAAGTATAGAAGAGGGCCTCAGCTTCAATATGCTCTGGATTAGGATAAGTATTCTTATCTAAGTATAGATAAGGTATTAATAACATGTATTTAGGTTTGGCTCTTAATTCTTAAATTATAGTAAAGCTATTTCACTCACACACACTGAGATGAAATCAACAAAATAAGTGGCTAAGACATTTGGTCAAAAGGTATGTAAATAAATGCAAATTTTCCTCTGGCTAGTAGTATGTTTAATAAATTATATCGGTGACCCTGGTAGCAGAATTCTGACCAGATGGGTCATGCTTACTGACAGCCAGCACTCCAGACCTTACTCCCAATCACTGAAAATCTAGTTGCTAAGAAGCTATTTTTCTTTTAAAATATATGTGAAAGGAAAAAAATGGAAAAATTCTGTATCAATGACATGATGATATTGTGAAAATAAATGGTGATGACATACCCACCATGGGAATAATAGGCCCTCAGGTTAACGAAAGCAGTTTACCTATTTAACTTATTAGAGTATTCTATAAACATATTTGAAATGAGCCAGTCAGTTCATCCAGAAATAAAATAATGCTACATTTTCTCTAATGCACATGAAGAGGGAAAATGCTAATTGCTCACCTAAAATATGTCAAAAAAAACCTGATAGAAACACATCTATGATAAAACTAGAACAATATAATTTGGGGTACTTGAATGATACTCATTCTAGTGAATCATCCCTAAAGACTTTTTACAAGAAAATAGAGTACTGATTCTATGACATTAATTTGCTACAGAATTGGGCAACTCCTTGGTTCCTCAGTTCCCTTTCATCAAAAAGAGTCAAGACCAAGTGTTTGAGTGGAGTGTAAAGTGCATGCATGTGAGTTAAGGAATCACATTGATAAATGGTGTTCTCTCCTGGAAGGCCATTATTAATATTATTGCCATCATCATTATTTATGCTCCCAGCACACATACTGTGAAAATGTGTTAGTCGTGTAACTGCTATGCCCTCACCATGCCATTTGCAAAATCACCATGTTCTTCTCACAGAAATGTCACTGAAATGTCATTTTTACAATAGCTGCATTATGAATCTGCTATAACTTGAATTGCTTTACAATGAAAATTCAATTTCTTAGCAATTAAAATTATTCCACCCACCCTAGTCAAATAATAGAAAAATCACTTTCCTGTCCAATGATGCTTATAGTGCACCACAGAATACTGGAACTGAACAGAGATAACTTTCACATGTCAGAGATGGTCTATGTAGTGGCCACACCAGTGGCTGTTCTCTCCTACACATGACTGGATCCTGTATCTGATCTGTACTAGTGCAGTATATACTGAAGCTCTTACAAGACTGGCAGGTTATACTTTGATTCTTTCTGAGTTCATCCAGAATCCAAACTGCATACATCTAAGTTTATAGTTAAAACAATAAGAATTCCTGTGTGGAAACTCAAGATGTAAACAGCTGAAATATAGAGTAGTAGGTTTGCTTAGGATGACAGTCCAGGCATAATTATTAGAAATAAGAGCATATACATATTTATAACCTAAATGTAGTCAGGATATAGCCAGGAAAACATGGGGGCAGCAAGGCATGTTTGCTTTTCTTCCAAACCATCACTTGAGTTACACAGTTGTGATTGGCACCAACCTTCAGACAAAAGCAGACCATGTAAAGGGTGAAGAATCAGGATAAACAGGGTGGCATCCGCGTAGGGAACATGGCATCTGGGGTACTTCATCTGGAAGTACATCCAGCTACTCAAAAACTATAGAGGGTTGGTCTCATATCAAAGCCAGACTCTTCATAGAAGTAAAGGGGTATTTTCAAATAGAAAAAAAATGAGCAGATAATAAGAAATTCACCATGTTTGAGATTTCAACGTGATAAAAGAGATACATGCACAGTACTAACTTTTGAGGAAATAAAGCTAATAAAACACTCAAAAAAGGGAGATGGTTTTAAAATAACTACATTGGATATCCATTGGAGAGATTTCAAATATGAAAACCCTAAAAGTAACACTTCAATGTCAAAATTAAAACATCATGTAATGAACTGAACAGTAGAATCAGTGCACGTGAAAAGTAGTAAGCAGTAAGATTAAAACTCAGGAAACAATTGAGACTTGAAACTAGAATGGTCTCTCAGTGAATGCCAAGCAGGATAGATAATAACAATTTTTTAAAAGTTAAAAACAGAGAATAAAACTCCTAGACAAACACTTCATGATCTCCTTTATATGTAGAATCCAAAAATGTCAAACTCCTAGAAGTAGAGAGAAGAGTATTGTCTAGAAGCCTGGGATGGGGGTGGAGGTAAGGAAGGAAATGTTGATCAAAGGGTGTAACGTTTCAGTTAGATGATGAGTAAATGCTACTAATCTATTGCACCGCAAGATAGCGATAGTTAATAACAGTGTATTGTCTGTTTCAAACTTACTAACAGAACAGATCCTGAATGTTCTTATAACAAAGAAATGATAAGAACGTGAGGTGACAGCTGTCTTCATTAGCCTGATTTGCTCATTCCACAATTTCTACACAAATCAATTCTTTACACCACAGCCCACAAATACATACAGTGTTGTGCCTTGGTTCATGAACTTAATTCAATCCACGATTCTGGGGACAATAGCTACGGTTGTGTTTGTCACCCAGTGTGGAGTTCTCACATGGAAGCAAAATTGCCAAATGCTTCTGTTTGTGACATGAATTGTTTGTGAACAGAAGTGTCCATGAACTATAGTATTATTGTTCGGTTATATTCATCAAAAAGGACGGTTGAGAAAAGAAAAATGGAAACAAAATCAGATTTGAGGTTTTATGAGCAAAAGCAGATGCTAGGAGGAGTATAAGATCAAAGCTTTGGAAGAAAATTGTTTTACATATAAGTCCTCTAACAAAACTGGCACTCAGTAGAAATACAAAATAAAAGATTTTATCGTCTATATTTTATTATCTATAAATAAAAACATTCTAACAAAGTAAAAAATGAATGCCAAGAAAAACGAAATAGTAGGAATAAGAAATGCCAATGAATAAGGAAAACATACTCCTACTTAAATCAAAAGACAATTTGATATACATTGAAAAGGCAAGTTAACAATTTGGAACTAAAATATCTCAACATGTAGGAATTGAAATAAACAGTCTGTCTCATTTGTGATTTTTGAATGACGGTTTCTCGATGTCACCTTCCCTGTTTTCCAGCACCTGAGCAAGATGATGAGACCTCTAAGCTGTCCTTCCTCTAGTGCTGGCAGGAAGTTCAAGCCACACAGGCCTCTCAGTGCACAAGTTTCAATGCACTGGCAGCTCTTCTTTACAGCAGTTCAGCCAGTGTCCTTTCCCTATTTTCGGGCTGTGTTTGGACCAGCTGGAATCCCGGCTGCTTTCCCCAGAAAGCCTTATCGCATCATGTTGGTGGGCATGTGGTATCACCAATCTTGACGTCCAGATCACCACACCACTTGTACAGGGTGACCACGACAAGCGTGAGGCAAGGAAGGGCAATGAGTCAGGTGAGGGACATTATACAGACAGCAGTTAGCTCCAGAGACTGATATTTTTAAATCAGTACATATACAGATTACCAAAATGCCAGTAATTACAACATTTAAATTAAAAATCCTTAGATGAAGATTGGAACACAAACTGTTTAATTCAAAAAGAAGGAAAAAGTAATAAAGATAGATCATTTTAAATAAAAAAAAATTCAGGAACAAATCCACAAGGCAAGAAATACAATGAATCAAAACCTCAATTAACAACTAAGGGGCTCTTCCATTGGGATAGAAAGAAAATCTATTTCTGTGCTGACAAATACCAATAAGACCAAATTTTATTTAAAAGGACAAAGATAAGTTATGGATGTTCTGTGGCAAATACAAGAAAATGTGGCAATGTAATACTAGATAAAATGCAATATAATAGCAAACAGTACGCCTCATTTTGACATAAGGTATAATATACCAAAAATTAATAAATATTATCTTTATGCCTACAGAATTTTTATGCATACATACTGTGAACAATAAAACCACAATAAACTCAAAGATAATTTTAAAAAGTAGCTATACATGTTCTAATTCCCCACAAAGAATATAATCATTATGCACTGAAAATATATACTGATAAAAATAAAAATGGAAAAAAGTAGTTAAAAGCACAAACACTGGAGTTGATACGTCCGAGTTAAAATGCAAGTCCTGCTGCTCAGTAAGGTGAGATTTGTGCCATTCGCTGTGCCTCATTTTCTGCACTGGAAAGTGGGGAGTGTAACGATGGAGTTGTGAGAACTGAGTTAAATATATTTAATTAGAGTATTTTAAGGGCACTAGAGATAGCTAGAAAATGACTTCAAATTGGTATCAGAGGATGAGAAGTAGGCAGGAGCAATGAACAGGGGCATTTGCCTTTTTTATGTCATACACCTTTGCGTTTTATTTTAGAATGCACTTTTTATTTAGTTATTTTAAAAATACAGATTACAGAAAATCATATACCACATAAACCACAAATCAGTTAGAATAGACTCAAAGTCCCAACTCAGTTCCTTCTTGCCTCTCCATATTCTTCTGTGAGAGTCCGGTCTCTGGGTAAGTAAAGGAGAATTCAGTGCCTCTCTTCTGATGATTCTTATGCTCTCTTAAGGCCATAAGATTCCAAGGACCAAAACAGTGTTCTGCATAACTGGGACAAAATTTTTATTGTTGTTGTTTTGTTTTAAGTATGTGCAGAATACAAAGAAGAAAAATGAACTTCACTTAAGGCTACTTTTGCATCAGTGCTCTGGAAAAAATGTCTCCTCTGTCACTGATGGTAAAACTTTTGCTGTGGTAATTAATACATTTTGAGGAAAAGAGAGAAGTAAAACTGAATTGTTTTATATGAAACGAAGAGAACTCAGCTTTGACAAGATACAAGACTCTAACTCAAACATCTCCCTTTAAAATTAGGTAAGATCTGTGGAATAACAGCAGAAGTGGAGGTGGAAGAAACTGCACTAAAGGAACTGAAAATCTGAAAGAAAATTCTCCTGTTTGTGGATTTAAGATTTCCATGGAAGCAAAAATAACTAATCCAAAATCAATAGTGAAGGGCAATCCAACAACCAAGATTTTGGAGAATTTAAAGGCAGAAACAGAACGAACTGTGCAGGCTCCAAAATTTTTATAAAGGAAGATTTAGGATATTTAGGGATGACAATCTGGTTGAAAGGGGAGGCCAAGAGATTTATCGCGAAGCTGTGTTTGCAGAGCAAGCACATGGTTTTTAATTGGATTTTTGTTTATTTTTAGTGGCTGATGGGGTGGGTTTGATGGAAGGGGTTGTGTAATGGGGGTAGAGAGGAGGATAAGATAGTCTGCTTTTCGCACCAACCTTCGATTTTGCAAATGAGATGGAAGGTAGAATAAAATAATATTTTACTAATGTAAATGCTTTTGTTATCTTTTCATATACCCTATTCCTGATATGTAGGCAAAGAAAACTAAATGAAGTCAGTGGTAGCAAGTTACCCAAAGATGCTTAACTATAAGGCAATTTTCCTTAAAATTTAGAGAAAAGGGAATCATTTGAAATTTAAATGATAATCAAGTCTCTCATGTTAGAGGTGCCTATCATTACACAACAAAGTTAGGTTTGTGAAAAAACCTCATCCATGTAATACCTAAATTCAGACAAGGAAGGCAGTTCAATAGGCACTAATTTCCCTGGTGGTATTTTCCAATCCCTGGTGGCCCATTCCCCGGGCTTAATGGGCCAAGCGCGTAGCAGGCAGAAAATAAACTCTCTAAGGTCACACCAGAGAACACTACTTAAAGTTCAGACTCCTGAAGTTTAGAGCAGGAGAAATCTACCCCGTAATAGGAAACAGAAAAGCTAATTGCCAATCTAGGCTTTGAATTTTTGTTAAATAGAAAAGACGAATGTCTCACCTGAGAATTGACAACTGCAAGACACAATTATACATACTTGAGGTCATTTCTGACAACCTCACACTGGAAACTCATTTTAAAGTTATATTATGGTAGTAGTACCCAAATGCATCAAACATAGGCAAGCACAAATACTCCATGAAAATCATGTTAAACCCAAATGTTAAAAAGGTCTCATGTTTCACAGAACATCAAGTGCAAAATATTCACAAAAGATGGCATGACCAGGTACCCATAGACCAAAGATCACAGATACTGGAATTACCACATGCACAGTGTGTAATGTCACTTCTATATATTTAAAGAAAATTTTAAAAGTTAGAATAATATAACAAAATAATAAATTTCTCCAAAATCAATCAAGCAAATTTCAACTATAAATTCTTAAAATTAAAAACGCAGTAACTTAAAAAAGAACCTAAAAAAGTTTTGTTTTTTTTTAATCTTTGAAACAAGGTGTTACTATGTAGTCCAGGTTAACCTTGAACTGACCATCTGTCCTGATCCAACCTCTCCTGTGCTGGGATTACAGGAGTGTGCCACCACATCCAGTTTAGAAACCCAGTTTCTAACTCAGCTCATAGTTTAATAGTGACTTAGGTACAGCCAATAGCAGGTCAGTAAGTTATAAGGGTATTTAGATAATATTGTCTAAAATGTAGAGAACGGAGTAAAACAGTACCATGATAGTTGGTTAGTCTGACGGAAGCTGATTTGGCAAATGGAGAGGAGAGGCATTCCACAGAATCGTGGCTGAGAATCATCTAGAATGGATTATAGCAGAATCAGATTTGAAAGCCTATAGATTCTCAACAGAGTAAATGAAAAAAATCTTCATTTAGATTTATCTACATTGAAAAAGTAGCAGGCAGCTGAGTTAGTTAAAATATTATAGGCAGTGAGATAGGGCTAGGTCCTCAGTGCAGACACCTGGCAGCTGGGGGAAGCTGAGGCCTCCTGCTGTGGACCAGGCCTCAAGACAAAAGGCCAAACAAATGCACCCATATCCTGAGCATTGATACCCTAAATAGTTCCCATCCCCTAAGGAAAGAGTCACTGCTCTGTAAGAACACCTGCTTCCTATGTGTCTGGCTTCCCCATTTGTCCCTAATGTAATCAATTTTACCTGAACTACTAATCTTATTGGCTGACTATAGTTATGTCCCACCTTATGCCCATCTGCCTTGTGAGCTCCAGTCTTCCCCCACCCTGAACCCATAGTTTTACTTTATAAAAGTCCCTGGAAAAGACAGAGTCCTTGGCAATCTGCTCCAGACCCCTTCTGTTTCTCTTCACACCCCTTCTGTTTCTCTTCAGACAGAAGTTTTCTTTCTCTCAATAAATATATTCTGCTCTCACCTCCGTTGTTCCTAAAATTCATTCTTTGATTTTAGAGAACACGAACTCGCAGACATGGTAGGTTGGGAGTCTCCTTTCCCTATATTAAAGGTATAAAACACCAACAACAGAGAAAAAATGATGACAATAACCAAATAGGTTCTACAGAAGACAGCAAATAGGTTATCAGATGATTTCCCAACAATAACAACGGAAACCCAAAGACAATTAAAAACATCTTAAAGTGCTTAGTGTAAACCAATTGTTAACTCAAAATTGTATACCTAGTTAAATCAACTTTGATAATAGTTAAAAAGGACATTTCAATCATAAAAATGGGTATTTTTCAGACATTAATAATGTATAAGGCTTACAAACCTTAAGTGCTTAGTTTTTGTTTGGGCAGTATTTGGTATTAAACCTAGGATCTTTGTATTGAGCTACTTCCTCAGCCCTTTTTATTGGTTGATTTCTAAGTTTTGAGATAGGGTCTCCCTGAGCCACAAAGTTTCCTAGGTATGGCTCAAAGGTACTTTCAAACATCATTCCTTGGCCTCCAAGTATCAGGACACACCACATCCAATATAAGCACAATGGCTTTTAACAACCACCACGCCACGTGCAGCGGAAGTGGTTGATTTGATGAGTTTTGACTATTATATTTCAAACTCCTATCAAGATATGGAACACTACCATCCTACTAAAAAATTCTTTCATTCACCTTCCTATTCAATCTCTGTGCCCCAACACACACACCCCAATACACCTGCTCCAGGGTAAACAGGTCCTAATACTTTACCAGACATAAATTAGCCTTGCAGTTGTAGAACTTCATTTAATGGACCTCACTTATTTGCACAGCTTCTGTACTCTTTAATGTAAGGCCGCTTTCAGCATAAAGTTTTTCCATTAATTATATATCATTCTTTGTTATTGTTGACTGTTGTTAAACAGTGTTTCATTGTATGAATATGCTACTCATTTTCTTACTGATGGATACCTATTTGGATGTTTCTAGTTTGAAGCAATTATGAGGAAAAAATGAATATTTTTATGCAGGTCTTTTTTGGATGCTTATTCTTTATAAGCTCAAATGAAACATTTACAAAAACTTATCTGCTTTGCTACAGATCAAGTTCAAAATAATTCAGTGACTCAGTATCAAACATACATATCCTCTGAATAATACAACTGAAATATGAAGCAATAAAAAGATAATTTAAAATACATATACATGTAAATATGTCTAAATAATTGAGAGGTAAAGGAGAAACATAATGAAAATTACAAAAATGAAATATTTTTAAACTAAATATTAAAGTATGAGATTCCGCAAAATGGTATTCAGAGGGAAATTCATAGACTTACATGTGGTAATAAAAGATAAAGAGTGAACCCAAATTAAGGAGAGAAAGCCAAATGAAGAAGTAAAATAAGCATAACATAATTAATACAAAGGAGAAAAACAATTGTAAAAATAAGCACAAAAATTAAGGTAATAGAAATAAATATACTAATAAAGAAAAATAAAATGCAAAGATGGTACTTAGGAATAATAAGAAAATTAACAGCCTTCTAGCAACTGAAGAGAAATAATATATATATTTTTAGCAATAAAAATGAACATAGTTAATACAGAAATTAAAATCTTAATATAAAAATAAAATTCATAAACATAAACTTAAAATTTAAATAAATTCAATAAATTCTGTACATAGACACGTGAAACTTAAACCTGATCTAAATATCCTTCCTAGAGAAAGAATGCACTTTGTCTTAAAACTTTGCTCACTGCCCAAATCACAAATTTATTGGGTATATCTCAGGTTTTCAAGTTATTAAAGGGAGGGAATAGAAAATAAAACTCCAGATCCCAGGAATTGAAGGGTAAAATTTGAAGCTATTGCTTATCTCAAAAAAAAAAAAAAAAAAAAAAAAACACATTTTCAACTTTGCACTTCAAGGGCTAAGATTGTGGTCACTAAAGCCAAATTTGGGAACTAATATCCAGTCAAAGCCCTGGGTGTCACACCTGCACTAAAGACTCTGATTGGCTCCCTGTATGCCCCTTTCCAAAGGATCAAGAAATGGATCAAGAGCTAAGATTAAGGAAAAATACAACAGGTTCAGATAAGTTCAAATGGCTTGTACTTAACGTTTAATGTGAGATCTCCAAGAGAACACAGTGTTCTCCATTTTACACAGTGAATAGAATCAGTTTTTAAAACTGTCAAGAGAATTTTGTTAATAAAACTTCCAATAGCCTGAATTAAAAGAAACTGACTGCTTATAACAGAAGACATTAAATTTTTTTCTTAACATACGGCTGAGGATAATGATGGAATATGAAAAGATGTTTTTTTAAAAGTAAGAGTCAAGGAATACAGTTGGCCAAGAAAGGGCTCCTGGGAGCTATGACCACAGATTAATTAAGAAAAAGAAAGACTTGCTGTCCCTAGAGTAGGCGGCATTGCTATGTGTTCCCAGAGAAATTTTAGATTTTCCGTAAGTTAATATCAATGTTGCACCTCCTGGTCTTCCCTTTTCTAATAGAGAGTTTGGGTTCCACTGACTCTTCTAGAATTAAGATGAGGAGATAGAGCATATAAATTTACCTTTTTGCACTTAGGTTACAGAGATAAGAGAAACGAATTCATATGTGATGTACAAACGTTAGATCCTGGAGCTAGAACCTAACACCACAGGAATGAGATTATTGGATATTGCAGTGAGCAGGCAGAAGGCAGAAAATTGGGACCAAGAGGGATGATGCTGGTAGACTGCAGATTATAAAAAGTTGTTCCTTCTCACTCTGTTACATTTAAATTTTAAGTGTCACGTCCCAGCTCACTTATGTGCTAATCTTCATTCATGAAAACCTCATGTACCAAATATGAGTGGCTCTTGTAGCCTGGATTCTAGAAGGAAAGGGAACATGGGGCAGAGCCCAACTACCACCAGGGAAGACAATCAGAATTACAATATAACATGTAACTACCAAAAACCAAGTGATTCTTCAAATCATTAAAAAACTGGAGTCTTTACTGTAGCAATGCCCAATTAAATACCTCTGAACTTGAGATGAGTATAAGTTTATTATGGAAAGAAAGAAAGAAAAGACAACAAAAATATGTAGATCATCTCACAAACATCTATTCAAAAATCTAAGCAAAATATTATCAAATTAAATTTAGCATTATATTAAAGAGATATGTAACACCTCATGATTAAGCTTGGTTTGTTCTAGGAATGCAAGGTTGGCTCAAAAGTAGAAAATATATTCATAAAACTTATTATATTAAAAGAATACAGAATAAAAATCATATGACCACTATAAATGTAGAAAAATCATTCAATACTTACACAAAGATTTTAAAAAGAAAAAATAAGGTTGAGGATGAAGAAAAAAGTCTACTTTATAGATATTATACTAAAGAGCCAATTAAGAAAAAAGAATACTGCATTCTTTCTAATTTTTATCTATTTTTTCTGTATTTGTATGATGAGAAAGTATACATAAAAACACAAGAAATCTTCAAAAACCAAATTAGGCTTTAAAAGATTAAGCAAGTTTGCTAAATAAAATATTAATAAACAAAAGCTGTTTGCATCTTATATGCCAAATAGAACAAATTAGAAAATACAAATAACCAGAAAATATAAAAGAGATACGATATAAGATCTCAACAAAAATGTAAGGTACAAAGAAATAAACAGAGCACAATATGTAGACTTTTATGTAGGTCAGTTTCAAAATTTGAAAGTCAAGGAAATCGTGTTTATAGATAGAAAGATCATGTTTTAAAGATGACAATTTTCCACAAGTTAATTTCTATGTTCAGAGTAGTTTTGAGACCTCCAGAAGGTTTTTTGTAGAACTTGGCAAGAAAATAGAATATTTATAAGGGATGGCAAATGGCCAATAATAATCAGGAAAGTACTAAAGAAATCAATTATACCATATCACAAAACTTTTGATAATGTTCTAGCAATGATGATGATATAGTTTGATGCAGAGATACATAGGTAATTAAAAACAACAAAATAATGCCTGCATGGACTGTACACACACAAAGATCTTATCTTTGACAGAACTGCATTACATATCAGAGAGAAAGAACTAATTATTCATTAATAATGATAGCTGGCTGTCCATCTGAATACAATTTACATTACCATTACGTCAAGTCCAATTAGCTTACTATGAAAAGCAAAGTGTTACAACTTTTACCTGAAATATACTCATAATTTTGGTGTAAAAATTATTTTAAACATAAAAACTACAAACTCTTAAAAAGGAGCAACAAATTATACAACATTAAAATTAAGAACTTTATAAAAAATACAATAGAGAATGAGAAAAGGCACTCATTATTTGAGTGAAATATTGCAACACAAACTTACAAAATATTCAATTTATATGAATGTGCTTTTGCCAAAGAAAATATATGCCTTTCCCATTAGCAAGCAAAAAAATGATCAATAGTCTTACTAATCAAGGAAATGTACTTTAAAATCTGGAGATAATATTTTATGTCCACCAGATTAGTAGTAATAATAATAACAGACCTCCAATACCAAATTTTAGCTGAAACATGAAGCAAAGTTATTTCTCTTATACCACTGGCTGATTATTACATAGTGTAACTACTTTGAAGACTCTTTAGAATAATCTCAAACAGTGAAGATGTTCTTCATCTATGACCTGGCAATTGCACCCCCAGGTAAGTACCCTAGAAAAAATTACATGAATACTCCAGGTGACAACATTTATGATAGCAAAAAACTAGAAATTATATGTTTGCCTATCAGTAGTAAAATGTATAAGTAAATTGTAGTATAGTCATAAAATGGCATATATATACAGTGGAGATACATATATTTACCTACACACATCAATATGAATGAGTTTTAAAAGCCAATGTTGAACAACAAAATCAAGCTGCAGAAGAATCTATTCTTCATAAATACATTTCTACAAGATTTTAAAACTGGCAAATGAAAAACATTATTTAGGAATACATACATACACAGCAATATTTTAGAGAAAAATGAGCATATGATTAATGGAAGATCAGAAGCATCTTAATTTTGGAAGGGGGCAAGGAGATGCACATATGGAGAGGTGGAGAGATTGCTCTGTTATTCTCAGTCTGTGCAAGTTTCATTTTATTATTATTTGTTACTAGTCTTTAAATTGTACTTATGTATTTTACATGAAATATATATGAATATATATATATATATATGGTTAAGTAGCACTTTTTTAAAAGTAAAAATAAATGGCTAGCTTGTAGAGATCACAATGTATTCAGTTGAGCAAATAAGGAAAACCAACTCTTGCAATGTAATCCAAATAAGTATTTGCAGTTTTGGCTTTAAAAAATTCAGTGATAACATTATATACAAATTAGAAAAGTGTTTATCATTCTCATGGAGAGCTCTGGGACCAACATGATTTCTCATAGCATAATGAGAACTAATTGTTAAAATTAAGTTACTAATTGTAAAATAAAAGTTACTGATTGCATTATTTAGGATCCTTTTGGTTTTAAATATTAGAAATCTGATTGTCTTAAGCAAAAGAATAAAACAGAGCTCTTCAGCTCCATGTGCTAGAAAGCTATTCTTCAGGGCTGGCTGCATCTGTTTTCAAGATAACATGTGTCTTCCAATAAATTTCACTCTTTTGCTTAAGAATGATAGATTCTTAGCATTCAAACATAATAAAAAGAATCCCAAATAACACAATTAGTAATTTTACTTTGAGGAAAATACTCTTGCTTCTGTTTAACTATCTATGTGTACTTTCCTTTTTTATATTACGTCCTCTATATGGGAAGAAGTTTATTGAGGACTGTTCTAAGACCTCATATTTTGAAGCTTCACTAGAGAGAGAAATGGAAACATTTTTTTTTTCTGGAAACAAAGTTTAAAACTTTCAAGGAAGGCTTCTGGTTGACCTAACCTAAATCACGTTCCCATTCTTGGGCTAATCAACGGGAAGCAGAGGCAGGATCCACAAGAAGATGATGACACCCAAGTCAAGCCCCAGGGATTGATGAGGGAAGGGTTCTTGTTATCCTTTGGTGCTCAGCTTAAATACAACCCTCTCATAAGTGCCTCTCCTATGCACTCTAATCTGACACAGGTATCACGCTCTCATTCTCTGTCTCAGAATCTTTATCAATTCTTCTGCTATGCACTACAATTTGTAACCATTTTGTTTTTATCCATTTATTTACCTGATATTGGAGGCATAATAATAGCCTCCAAAAGATGTCCATGGCCTGGTCCTCAGAAACTGTGAACACCCTATATGGCAAAAAGGAATTTTGTACATACATTAAGATTACTGGACTTAGAAATGGGGAGAACATCCCAGTGGACCCACTTGTTTCACGTAATTCCCTTAAAAGCAGAATACCTTTCCCTGCTATGGTTCAGGGACAGATATGATGAGGAAGAAATGTTAGAAAAATGAAATCTGAAAAGGGCTTGCACTGATGTCTGGCTTTGAGGAAACAGAATTAGGTTACTGGTCAAGGAATCCATGCAGTCACTAAAGTGGGAGAAGGAAAGGAAATGGGCTTGTCTTTATTCACTCTTCTATCCCAAAGGAAGAAACTGATTTTTTTATTCAGGAAGAAACGTATCTTCATTTTAGCTCAGTGATATGATGTTAGACTTCTGACCTACAACATGGTAGGATAATAAACTTGTGTACTTGTGTACTCTGAATTTATGGTAATTTGTTACAGTGGCAATATGAAACCGAAACCCTCTGGTTACTGTCTCACTAGAAACAATCTTCAAGAAGGACTTCTTTTTTCACTGTATCTTCAATTTGTAGCACAGTGCTTGGCAAATGTTTGTTGGGTAAGTAAAGACTAAGGGAATAAGTGAAAGTACTAAAAAAATGTGTGACTCATATCCAAAAGTTCAACTTGAAGTCTTCAAACAGAATGTTCATTTTTCCTCTATCAGAGTCACAGATGCAAAGAATCAAATAGAAAATGAAGCCAATAACCTCAAGTTTCTCTGTATGGGTCAGAAGGGAAAACTTGAGCTGTGAGAATGTGAAAAATGAGCCCTCTTCTGCAAAGAGAGAAGAATTATGCCAAGCCAAGAGAATAATCAAAGATGTTAGCAAATCATAGAGCTGGGACAGTACTTACTCTCTACGTGAGCCTTTAGACAGGATGTGTTCCCAGTCGGCTGACATCTTCTATTCTATTTCCAGAAAGATTCCACTGTCAAAAGCGTGGTAAAATACAGAGTCATCTACATCAACTCCAAAATGGCTTCTTTTTCAGTGCCATTAAGACTTTATGATTTACACCCATTAATGGGCACTAGTAACTTTTCAAGAAGAAAACTGTTGGCATATTCTGAGAAATATGTCCTTTTTCAGGCGATTTGTTTTTTGAGGAGAAAGTTCAAGTTACTCATCAGATAATGCAACCTGTCTCCAAGAGTTCAGTAATAGGATACCTTTAGTACTCAGAACCAACTAGTTAAAAGCTGGCAGTGCTCTTCAGTTGGAATAATTAAGTAAGGGTTACACCAGAAGATAAGCAAATTCCTTCAAGGAAAGCATTAAGCAATAGCATCTGAGATGGGCTCAGAACCATGAAAATACTATGAAATACACGCAGAAAGAAAAAGGAAGGGAAGGGAAGGGAAGGGAAGGGAAGGGAAGGGAAGGGAAGGGAAGGGAGAAGGGAGACGACAGAAGAGAGGAGAGAGAAGAGAAGAGAGAAAAGAGAAAATAGAAGAAGCAAGAAGGGAGAGGAGAGTTAGTTGCTGGAAGGATAAAAAATTGTCCTTGACTATTTTTATTTATAAAGTTGTGCTTCTATTGGACCATATCTTTGACCAAATTGTAGAGATAAGTAGGAAGGTGGTAATAGAAGGGTAGACAGGTAGATAAGTAAGCAGTAGCACACATATAAATTCTCACTTATGACATACACATGTGGAATAGTGGTCCAGCTAATAAGCCGAGCTCTAGGACAAAGAAATACATCTTAAACCATAAAGGAGAAGCATCCACTGGCTGGAAATTGTTATCTCCATTTGCAGATGAACTCCACATCTGCACTTCAACTTTTACTCACTTTCTTCCCCTGCTCCCACCATATATTCTTAAATCTTTCTTCACAGTAATTGGAGGAAATTATTTTGATGGCATTAAATGGGCACAGGTGGTACTATAGCACATACTAGCTCCCAGCACAACATCTGTTTCATATTCTTCAAAGCATTTTACAACAGTCCTCTTTGTATTTTCTCTCTTTTTTTGTAGTTTTATTGGATTTTTTATTCATTTTTAAGTCCCTGAAAGAGAGAAAATGGGATTGGAGAGCAGAGGAATTTCTAGTGTTTCATCAGAGAACAACTCGTAGTTAAGCCTGCTGGTACATAACACTAAAGTGCTATACATCCCATTCAACACAGCTTTTGGCCATGACTGAAATGTTCTACATATGGCCCAAGTCTGTTCAATACAGTAGCCACTAGCCTCATGTTGGGTACTTAAAATGTGATTAATTTATTGAATCATTACAATTTTAATCTTGTTTAACTTTAATTATTGTAGATTTAAATAGCCACCTGTGGCTAGTAGCCACCATGCTGGCAACACAGCTCTAGACACTTGAGCATTAGAATCCTTGTTTACTTTTTCTCATATTTTGCACCGTACTCAATGTACTTTTGACTTTTAAAGTTAACATCTCAAAAAAGGATATTAACTTTTTTCAAGCGTAATTATTGTCTCTTTCAAGTTAACTTTACCTTACTTCTTCTTTAACACTTTCCCCACTGCTATACCCAATCACTTCACACATAAAACACTATACCACACACACCCCAGAATACCAGGCATCACCGAGAAAGAGGTATCTATCATTCCTATGTATGGTGTTTGCTCTGGAAACAAAAATATAAGAAAATGTCAAAGGGGTAAAAGTATGATGGCTAGTCTTATAACATTTTAAAATGTAAATATTAGAGAAAGTTTTTAAATACAGTTTGATATGTACATGCAGAATTATGATTTACAGCCCATTATGTATTCACATTCACAATGACAGTGTTCTGGTAGCAGCACAAGGCAAAGGAAAAAAAGATTGAAGCCTTTTTTGGAGGAGATTGTTTTGTTTTGTTTATTTTTTTTTATACAGTTAGCATTGGATTGTTTTAAAATTTAGATTTTAAACAACTTTGGAGTTTCATGAAATTTTTTTGTTCCCCATAAGATTATTTTTCTTCAATGAAAATTACAATACTCTGTAAAAAGAAACTGAAGAGGATCTTAGAAAAATGGGAAGATATTCCTTGTTCATTGATAGGAAAAACAAACATTGTGAAAATGGCCATTCTCCAAAAATTGTTATAAGATTTAATACAATTCCAATCAAAATACCATTAGCATCCCTTACAAATCTAGAGAAATCATTCCTAAAATTCATCTGAAACCAGAAGAGACCTAGAATAGCAAAGGCAATTCTGGGCAACAAAGGCAAGGCAGGAGGCTTCACAATCCCTGACTTGAGATTATATTACAAAGCTTCTGTAATAAAATCAGCATGGTACTGGAATAAACACAGACCTTAAGGTCAGTGGAATGGATTAAAAGATACAGCCACAACTACAAACACACTCAGCCACTTTATCTTTGACAAAGAGGCCAAACACATTCAATGGAAGAAAGATAGCCTCTTTAATAAGTGGTACAGGAAAAACTGGCTTTCCATATGCTGAAAACTAAAACTAGATCCAAGCCTATCACCATGCACTAAAAGTCAAAATGGATCAAAGGTCTAAATATTAAAAGAGAAACACTAAATCTGCTGGGAGACAAAGTAAATAGAAATCTTGAAGGCATAGGGGTAGGCAGAGAATTCATGAACAAAAATCAAACTGCACGGGAAATACTAGGATCTTGTCTTATTAAAAAGTTTTTCCATGTCAAAAGAAATCTCCAACATAGTGAAAAGAAAACACACAAATTGGGGAAAAATCTTAATCAGTTGTCCCTCAGACAAAGGAATTCAATCTAGAACATACAAAGAATTTTTAAAACATCAGGCCCCTGACATTCAAAGACCCAATCCAAAAATGGGCATCTGAGATGAATACACAGTTCTCAGATGAAGAAATACAAATGGCAAATAAATACATGAAAAAATGTTCAGCATCATTAGTCATTAGAGAAATGCAAATTAAAACAACAGCGAGATTCCATCTCACTCCAGAAAGAATGGCCAGGATCAAGAAAACTACCAACAACAAATGCTGGAGAGGCTGTGGGAAAAAGGGACTTTTCTGCACTGTTGGTGAGAGTGTAGCCTGGTGCAACCACTGTAGAGGTCAGTCTGGAGATTCCTCAAAAACGTGGGATTGGAGGTTCCATTTGACCCAGCTATCTCACTTCTGGGCATATTCCCAGAAGAACTGAAAATATCATACCACACTGATATATGTGTACCCATGTTTATAGTAGCACAATTTGTAATAGCCAGATATTGGAAACAACCTAAGTGCCCATCAACTGAGGAATGGATAAAAAAGATGTAGTATTTTTATACAATGGAATTCTATTCAGCTATAAAGAAGGACCATATTGAGGCTTTTATAGGCAAATGGATGTGACTTGAGACCATACTCATAAGTGAAATAAATCAAATTCACATGTGTAAATACCATATTGTCTCCCTAGTATAAGAAACTAAAAGAGTAAATAAGAACCAAAATCTTCAATAAATATTGTGACAGGGTAAGAAACTGCTGAAAGAGGAAAAAATATGTCAGGGAAAAGGAGAAAAGGAGGAGGAGAAAAGAAAAAATTAGTATATATATGCTTAAGATTACTAAGATGATTGTACTACTAATTCTGTAAGATTTTGGAACAAAATAGCTAACATCCATATGATTAGATCAATTTTGCATGACTATATCTAGTAATTTGAGTAAGACTTTTGAAGATAACTATGCAAAACAACAAAATTAGTTGTATTCCTACCACTTTGTTTTGAAGGCCTATATTGTTATTGTTTTGGGCTCTTTGTTATGTTATTTATTTGACTCTTGCTTCTTATTTTTCTTATATTTTGTTTTCTTTTTCCCTCTAATTCAGAAAGGATAGATGTACATTTTTAGGCTTATAATGCCTAAAACTTCACCTAAAGAGTTTACAAGAATTGATTTTAGTATGTGTGATGGTATGAACAGCTACACTAAAGAAAATGAGACATTATGGTAGCCATTGCTGATTTCCTATCATTTTGTTTTGAAGTCCAATAATACTTTTATTCTTGGTTTTGATTGGTTTCAGTCTGTTTTCAATTATTTGATTTCAGTATGTGTGAAGGTATGGACAGCTACTTTGAAGAAAACAAGAAACATTACAGTAGCATTTCCTATTGTCTGGTTTTGAAGACCTGTAAGGCTCTCATTCTTTTGTTTTGATTGCTTTCATACTATTTTGTTTTGTTTTAACTTATTGTGTATGAAGGTATGGACAATTATTTTGAATAAAACTAGAGATATTATGGTAGCCACTGTTGATTTCCTATAGTCTTGTTTTCAAGTCCTGTGTTATTTATATTGTTTTGCCCCTGATCTGTTTTGTTCTGTTTTATTTTGTTTAGCTTTGTGTTGTTTTATTATCTTTAAAAAACTTATTTTTCTTCCTTTCAACCATGATTGGTCATGTGAATGTTTAATCAATGACTTACTTTTATTCCTAAGTAGAAGGATGAAGACAGTGACATTTGGAATTTAACCAGATTCAGAACTTCCCATCAGAAATTGTGGTTTGATTTCTAAATTTAATATGCATAATTTCTCAAATGACTCTACTAACAAGAACAATTTCATTATGACAAAATGTTTTTTAGAGATACATAAGAACAAGCATGCTGTTCCAGTAATTCCTACTGAATACCACCCTCCTCAGCAAATAGCAACACAAAGGAAAAACCATAATCTTGAACAGTTGAGTCATAATCTTAACATCCCTGGGCAAGCAAATCTGAAGTAGTTTATTTCAGTTTATTTTGGAGGCACAGGGACTCTGGTATGCCAACAGCAAGGAAAATAAGACAGTAAAGGCAGGCAATTGGAGTGAGACGTTAAACCAGCTACTACAGTAAGTGACTGAAGCTTAATCAGATTAGGTGGGACAAACTATAAAATGTTGGTCTAGGGACAGGGAACTAGGATATTTGTATACCCATAGCTATTAGTCACTGATAAAGAAATGTCCCAGAGAGAATGTTAATTGCAGACATTTCACCTGGGTGCACTAGAATTTACCAACCCAAGGGTAGGCCTCTGAAAAAAGGCAGGTGGTCCTCATTAAAAGCAAGGCTGCCATGTACCGTTATGGTGATCTGTTCTGAGGGCATATGGGCAGAGCACTGACAGTACCTACTGTATAAATATTACATGAGCTGAAGTCTTTCTTAGGATAAAAAATGATAATTTTATGGAGTTCCTTTTAGTTATTGCAAATATTCCATTTTCTAGCTGTAAGGAGAAATTTAGAATTTGGTATTCTTCTATATGCAGTACAGGATGTAACAAATTTCAAATACTGACCACCCTGTATTTATAAAGTTAAAAAGGACTAGCTTTTGTGTATAAACCTTATTTTAGCAACATGAGTTTTCATTTGCTCAAGTTTCTTCATATACGGTAGTCCAAATTTTTGAAATACGCCACAGTTGAAGCCATTCGTGGATATATCCAATAAAGGAAAGGCACAGAGCTCTGTGGAGCTCCATTTGTGGGTCTCCTAGATTGCTGAGGTGTTTGGGAAAAGGACAATAAACAACATGGAGCTTTGATCTAAATTATGTCTACATTGGATTTAATGTAGTTAAAACATAAAATGCTTAAACAGTAAAAGACCACATGGCTTCATGTGCAAAATTATAGCAGAATTTACCTGTCATGAATCACCCTTGACAGGGAAGTTTCTTTCTCTCTCTCAAAGAAATTAAGAGGGCTGGGGATTTAGCTCAACAGCATAAGCACCTGCCTTGCCAGCATGTGGTCATGAGTTCGATCCCCAGTACTGATTAAAAAAAAAAAAAAGATTGCTTAAGGATTGAAGACAAGATGGCCAATCAGTGAGCAACAAAATACAAAGCCTCCCAGGAGAAACAACTCATATGCCAGAATAAAATACCCTGGAGAGACCCAGACAGAGGGAGATGGAGCCTCTTGACAGAGGAAGAAATTAAAACATAAAAAAGCTCATCAAAGACTTTGGGACTACAACTGAAACAGCTAAAAATTAAGGGACACAGTGTTTTTCATGGTGACCCACCAAGTTTGCGCCAGCTTGAATTCACACCGGCTGGCAGAGCTGCCCAAACTCATTTCCACTGCCACTCACGGGAAGCGCAGCAGCGCTAAAGTCAGGGGTTGGTGAGCCCAATGGAGAGCCATGCCAGCGAAGGGACCTTCATTAATCCAAGGTCAGTGCTGGGAATGAGACCACCCCCACAGGAAGGGCACGAACAAATGAGTGACATGTTGGAATCGGGCAGGAGGAGCCTGAACTGGGAGCAACAGTGACTTCAGTTGGTTGCTCCCTCCCCAGAGCAGATTCCTGAGATTTGATTGGACTGGGCCACACCCCTGGCCAGAACCTAATGAGCTGTCCCAAATCGATTCCCTGTGCCTAGCAAGCACTAACCTGGAAGTTTGGCTGGCCCACTGGGGAGGGGCAGGCATATGTGGCCAGTGCTTACACCTCAGTGACAAGGGCAGGCAGGAGAGGGCAGAGTTCCCTTGCCAGCATTCTTCAGAGAAAATGTGGCCAACAGGGAAGAGGGCTGGGACCAGTCATTCTACCTGTACTAGATTTGAGGGCACAGACCTACACTGTAACCTGTGTGGAGGAAGCCAGGGCCATGACAGGAGGGAGAGGCAGGAGGAGGCCCCCAGCCCAGAACCCTGAGAGCCCTGATCTAGGAGAGGGAAATCAAAAGAGACTGAGGGCCACAAACACACATCAGACATGGCTTTGATGGACATTAAGACATATCTTTGGGACGTTGTAGACGAGCTCAAAACTGAAGTATTAAATCAGGTAAAACTAGATATGAGTAGAGTAATAAAAGAAATGCTCTCAGGAAGCATCTCTCAGGATGATACATATGGAAGAAGGGAGGAACACAAAAAAAGGAGAGAAACATTCAATAAAGAATATAAAGAAAATATAGAATACATGAAGCAGATTCAAAGAGACTACCAGGAAATTAAAAACTCCATTGAAAGCAGGCAAAATGCCTTAAAAGAAACTAAGGATAGACTACCAAAACTTGAAGACAAGTTTGCAATGTGTGATCATGAAAGGAAAGATCTCTTAAAAATAACAAGGAAACAGGCAGTAACAATACAAAGGCTAGAAGATGACAAGAGAATCTACAATTTAAGAATAAGAAATGTGAACAAAGAAGCAGGAATACATACAGGTGAATTACAAAGTCTATTCACAGAAATGATTAAGGAAAACTTCCCAAGCATGGGAAAAGAAAATGACATTTGGTTGTGTGAGGCATATAGAACACCAGCCACCTACAACCAAAACAGAGTTACACCCAGACATATAATAATCAAGATCCCAGAAATTCAATATAAAAAAAGAATATTAAAAGCTGTCAGAGAAAAGAAACAGATTACCTATAAAGGTAAGCGCATCAGAATCACGGCTGACTTCTCAACACAGACCATCAGATCAAGAAGAGCTTGGAGTGAAGTATTCAAAACCCTGAAAGAGAATAACCTCCAGCCCAGGTTGATGTACCCTGCAAAGCTGTCACTAGAAATTAATGGAGAAACAAGATGCTTCCATGACAAAGAGGAACTGGGGGAGTTTGTGACCACCAGTCCAACCCTGCAGAGAATACTGAGAGACATTCTAGAGAGAGAGAAAAAAAATACCAGGATTTTAGAAACAGTGGCAGAAAGGCCTAAATGAGTGGAGCAGGCAGTAGAATGAAGGAGAAAATTAAACAAAGGCAGAAAAGTAGCATAGCAGAAATGAGGCAGAGAAGGATAACAAGAAACTCTAACATAGATGGCCTTGATATGCTATATTGTCAATAGTGCACCAGGATTTAAAACCCACATTACTCACACTACTCTGCTTAGATGTATTATATTCTGTTCCAGTCATTCTACCTGTACTAGATTTGAGGGCACAGACAGTAATCCTGAAAATAACAGGATATAGTATGGTAATCATCCTTAATTTCCTATTAACTTAATCTAAAGCTCTATAAAACCTACACAGTTTTACCATGACTGATTGTAATCGAATCTGGTTTGTTGGATCGCTGTTTTGTATTGATAGATTTTATTCAAAACTGTTATGATTGATAGTATCAAGTCTGAGAGTATAGGCAACTGCATTTAAGATGACAAGATTCACTAGAATATCCACTCTGGTTTGATTTTTACCTGCCTTTGAAGTTTTATACTGTCTATAATGTTTTATTTTTACTAATATTGTTATTTACTGCTATACTCAATTATACTGCTATATTCAATTATGCCTGATAATATAGACATTCTATTGAAGATAATAAGAAACAACACAGTAATCATTGTAGATCACCTTGTACTGTGGTTTTATACTATTTTTTGGTTTCATGTTTTTATAGGAATTTGTTTTGTTTTGTCTTGCTAAGTTTTGTTTTTCCCTCTAATACAAAAAATATAGAAATACATGCATGAGTAGCTGTTTGACTATCTACTTTGTATGCTTTAATTTTGCAACTTGAACAACTATTTCTAAGAGGACAATATGTAATTTGTTAACTAGTGATATCTTATTGTTTATCTTTTTTTCTTTTTCTTTTTGAATTCTGTATTACCCCTAACCTTTACATACTTTTGTTTCTCTTTAGATAAATTTAAAAAAAGATACAACTTCAGGAATATTTAAGTGTGTAGGATTGATAACCATACTTCTAAGTTCTTGTTGGATGGTTGAACAGATCTGTTTACAGTGTCACTGCTTGAATGTCTACTTTGTATGCTCTAATTTTGTAACTTGAACTACTATTTCTAAAAGGACAATATGTAATTTATCAACCAGTGATCTCTTATTGTTTATCTTTTTTTGAAATTCTGTAATATTTCTACCTTTTTTCTGTTTTTTTCTCTTTAAATAAAAAAAATTAAAAAAAAAAAAAGAAATTAAGAACTTTAGGCAGAAAGGGTAGCACCTGCCTACAATCCCAGCCTGAGCAACTCAGTGATTGAGGGACGAAGATTTCAAATTTGAGACCAGCCTGAGCTGGCTTAGTGAAAATGTGTCTTCAAATTAAAAAAAAAAAAAAAAAAGAATTTAAAGGACTGGGGATGGAGCTCAGTGTGAAAGTCCTGGGTTTAATCCCAGTACTGCAAAAACAAACAACAAATCACAGAGAAACACATAAAGTCATGACTTTATATATCATCAAGGTAAAGAATGTGAACCAGACCACCCAAATCCTACCCCTGAGGATAACAAAGATTTAGTGCAGGGAAGCTCCTGATGGGGGAGGCAATAGTGAGGATTCCAGGACAGTCTGACCTCAAGGGAGTTACATCGTGAAGACCACTCACAGAACCACAGAACACAAGAGACAGATGTGATCAAGAGTCACAAAGCAGAACCAAGATGAAACAAAACCAAGCATGCAGTGAACATGGGTACAAGCATACTGAAGGCACAGTCAGGGACACAGGAAAGGAAGGGACAGAGTAATGAGCAAACAGACAAAGAGAACAGGAAGGAACTAGATGGCATGTGTTCTGAGGAGAATGGCTCAGTGTGGCTCAGGGTCCGCTGGGAACACTGCAGCTATTAGCTCATGGGCTTGGCATACCTTTCTAGCCAAAAGAACAGAATGGCACACACCTTAAAAGCTCACTCAACTTCTACTCTTATAGCTGGCATTTAGGATTTAACAGATGCTTGAGCTTTTGCTTATTTGGTTGGTAATTTTTATTTATTGGCAAAAATACCACATGAGGGCTGGGGATTTAGCTCAGTGGCATAAGCGCCTGCCTGACAAGCACGAGGTCATGAGTTCGATCCCCAGTACCAAAAAAAAAAAAAAAAAATCACATGATCATTGTAGAGAGCTTAGAGTACACAGGAAAAAAATCAAAACAGAAAATTATAGTACCAAAAAAAATCTACGTTCTCAAAAATGCTTACATTTGTTGTATAGTTTTAATAACAACCCAAAACATAATATAACGTACTGTTTTGTAACTTTTTAACTTAATACTTCAGAAGGTAATTATACTTAATCTAGCTTTTGTTCTTTTGTGAGAAGTATTTCCAAGATTATAGTATTTGTGGAGGAAAATAGGTCACCTCCACTTTATGCAGAAAACATACAAGATGGCAGAATAGTGCCTTGTGTTTGGAACATCACTTTGTTTTACCGAGCAACCCTCACTGTTAACTGCATCAACATTTCAGCAAATGTCCTAGTAGGACACAGATCATTAGTGAAAGGTGTAGTAGGGAAACTACCAGAAACTACCAGTGCTCAGCAGATGGTAACAATAGAGTTACCATCATTTCTAGACTTGAAAAGAAAAGGGAAGGGAGCAGCTACCAGAGCATAGAAGGAAAGTCATGCACAGAGGGCTGCTGAGGCAGGAGTGAAGATCTGAACCAAGGCTGGTTGCCAGACTGACCTTTAGAGAGGGCGCCAGGAGGAAATGATCACCAACCCCACCTGTCCTTTCCTTCGACCTTCTGTGTTTCCTCCCACTCTTGCTGAACCCACCCAGAAATCAAAGGTCAAAGAAGTCCTTTGGTATAGTCCAAATAGTCCAGAACTACATAGCAAGAATCAGAGAGAAGAAAAGGGAAAAAATCGTGGAACCAAATAGAAAAATCAGCATTGGGGGATAGCCTAAATATGCAATAATAAGAGATTATTAAATTGTAGTGTTACAAAAATGAGTGTTCTATGCAGTAGTAATAATGTATGCTATCCATGTAATTATGTCAATTTTCTTTTTCATTCTGGTATCCATACATAGTCACATTTGACAGAAATTGATGTTGTAAAGAATGAATTTAAAGCCTGAAAGTGGAATATATTTTATTCAGACTAGGCTGAGTCTTTTCTAAGTGCCTGTAGCAATACATTGCTTCCTTCTGTGTTTAGGGAATTTTTTTTGTTTTAGTAGGTTCAGTTACAGTGGGATTTTAACCTCTTTTCGGCAGTCAATACATACATTTGTTAACAATGAAGAATATTTGAGTACAGATGTTAGAAACCAATATGTTATGGCTGTGTCTAGATGTTCCCCAAGGCCTCATGCGGTTATGGGGCATGGGTTTTCCAGAAGTGGCTGAATCTAGAGTGTGTGATACTGATATTAAAGTGTGTTATTAGTAAATTAGTTCACTGATTGGTTTGGCATAGTTCTGGCTAGAATTAAGGTTGTGAGTGCTACACCCACCCTAGGGCAGGTAGCCTGCCTACAATATAAGGGACAGAAAGAGGCTCATCTCCTCCCTTGTTGTTTTGCTACCTTCTGGCCACCATGAACTGTTCTTGTCTGTGAAGCCATTTTGACTTAGAACCAGCCAATTATGGACTGAAATCTCTACAAATTGTGAGCTAAATAAACCTTTCCCCTTTAACTTTGGGTGTCAGGTATTTTGTCTCAGCAACAAGAGAAAAGAAACTAGTAGGCATAAACTAATCATGCAGAATAAAGATTAAATCCAACTCTCTCTGTTTCCCTTGACTGGATTTGTTATGACCAAAACATACAGTAAATGCTTAAACTTGTTTTTTAAAATTTATTACAGTAAAAGACACGCTGTTATTAATCACCCTCAAATTACTACACCTTTACGTTAAACACATTTATCCCATTATTCTTGAAACTTTCTGAAGCGGTTTTGGAAGTCTTTCATAACCTGTCTTTAGTTTTGCTGTCATGGGTATCTCAACATACTGAATTGATTCAAAACATTTACTTTTTGTGTTCATTTTAAGTCTGGGGGAAGAACCAAAAATTGTACAGTTCTAGATCCAATGAATAAGGTGAATAAAGACACACTATAATGTTTTTATGGCCTGTTTTTCCATTAGATGGCAATCAGTGGCAGCATTCACCATATTTTTAATTACACTCATAAAGATACTTAGGAAAGGGGACTTCTAGAGCTGCTTCACAAAGTGGCAAGAACAATGGGATATAGCATTTGATTGGGAGGGGAGTACTTTCAGTGGAACTAATGCAATGTGACTTTCACTGTGATAAATTTTTTAAAATGTAAACATTCATAATCATAGTGTGTATATGGTTGCTTTTTTTTTTGTACCAGGAATTGAACTCAAGACCTTGTTCTTACCAGGGAGCACTTATGCGACTGAGCTATATTCCCTGGCCCTATGATTGCTTTCTTACCATTTAAAATTCTTGATTAACTTTATGTTAACTGCTAAGGTAAGATTCCAAATTATTAGCCAAGTCTGGATGCAACAGCAAAGTGTACGCTACATGCATACAACAATACCCCTATGTTGCACAGATGAAAATAACTGGGATCCCACTTAGGTCACTTTTCAGGAAAAGCAAAAATTATAGCCTTCTAGTCTAGGTCTCAATGACCTTAAAATCTAGGTCCCAATGACCTTTCTAAATCAATACAGCTTTTCAATGCTTTTTTGTGTGTGTGTCAACCAGAATTGATCAGCCATGGTACTTTTCTAACTAGAAACCTTTTTCTGGAACTATCAAAAGGATTAAACTCCTTATCCAATTCATTAGACTCTTAGTTGCTCCATTCTGTTACAAAATGTTAGGATAAAATCTTATGTTGTTGGTTTAAATAACTGGCACAAAACTATAACACAATACGTGAATTAGTGTATCTGAGACTGACATAAACACTCCTAGTTTAACACACTTTATTTACATTCTTGGTCATATAAATGAAAAGAGACAATATGCAATAACAACAAAGTGATATTCACTATCATTAACAATCACTGAAAAACTGGCATTTGTTCTTTATGGGACTTATTCATTATACTTTCAACTGGTCAATTTGTTTTACTTTCTCAAGAGGAGAGAAAAATCCGATATTCCAGGAAATGTTTTTCTTGGTGAGGTGCTTCTATTTACTTAGCCCAGTGAAACTCTGTGACAAATTTTTTTCTGCAGGTGAAAATTGGCATTATACAAACAAAATCTTAGGTAATTTTGATGGCAAATCATCCTTTCTTAGATATTAAGTTGCTATTTTTGGGTTATTCAAAAAGTGAATTTACAGAATTTTTAAGAGACGTGTTATTACAAGAGAAGCGATCACAATAAGTATTTAAATAATGAACTGATACTTTCCAACATTATCCTTTAACTGATTCAAGCATCCTTCTGAGTTTGGGACAAGTTGCTTGCTAGCACTAGAATAATGGCTTCTTAGCTGCCTCCCTACACGCTGCTGTGCAAGTAGCATCATGAAAACTTTGTGCCTGGTTTGCTTTCCCTTGTGTACCTTTAAAGAAGTTCAAGAAATTACCAGTAATCTCTCTTTTTGATCCATAGAGGTGGGGGGTTGGGAGAACACGTTTAGGACCCTGGCCATTTTAAACTAAGAGGAAGCCAAATCACAAACAGTGGTGCAGCTGATTCACTTTGCAATGTTGTCACACACGCCTAACAAAATATTGTACGACTGACACAATTGTTGTATTCTGCACCAGTAATTAACCTTGTAAAGTTATTTTAAACAAGCCTCATGCATATGTCATAAACCAAATGACAAATTAAATGTTCAGATATGATTGCAGAAGCTATTTTCCTTTTGGATTTAATTCTTTTCCCAGCAGAGCTTCTGTTAAGTAGCATTTTATAGCACCATAATGCTGGAAAGAACATTAAAGACTTACATACCCTTTGTTTTTCATTTTGGGGTAGATTCCAGGCTCAGAGCATGAGTCATCCAAAGTCACATGGCTGGTTTGTGATAGAATCAGCAATAAACACGCCAGACTTCAGGGTTAATACTCTTTGTTCTTCTCTTTATCTTAGTGGATTAAGCATATGGCCCAATAGAGAAAAGGAAATATTTGGCCTTATGGGTTAAAAACAAGCATAAGTATTTGCCTCTGAAAAATGCCCAAAATTCACCCCTGTTCTATTTCTTTACATTTTTATTTACTGCCATGTCAACCAGATCTTGTTGAGGAATAGTCGCAATTTTCCAAACTCACTAAAATGCCAAAATTTCTTTCATTTTTAACATACTCTGGCCTATACTGCACACCTTCCTCAAGGTAAGAGGAACTGGAGGGATTTTTACAGTGATTGAGACATGCTAAATCCCTTTGCTCTGTAACTTTGGCTTAGGGGCGACATTATTTGGGGAAGGTATATACCAGTTAGCTGGCATAATTCAGTAACCTATTCCAGTGCTATTCAACAGGTTTTCAGTGGATGTGAATGTCCAATAAATGTACCATAAAATAAATGGTCACCTTTGCTGCTGGCCCTAGTTGTCACAAGTAAGCCATATATGCACAACCCATGATTGGTAGAAAGAGACTGCTCAACAAAAGCAGACAGAGTAATTCTATTTCTCTTCTTCATCATTTCTGAAATGGGGCAGTAGTTCATTATCCTCTTGACTTCCTTTACAAAATCTGTTTTATTCTTACAGATATGTGTGCATTATATATACACAAATTTCCTCAGAAGAAAGCAGTTAAGAAGCTCTCTCATTATTTCTACCTTCTTCTATGATGTTTACATTTTTGTAATTCATATCTGGGCTGTCAAGGGGAGTGTGAGTGTGACAAGCATCAAAGGCAGACCTGTCATTGTCCCTCCTGTATACTCTCAAGCACTCACGTACTCAGCACTCAGGTCTATACACACAGAAGGCTGCTTACTGCAAATACCTGTGACTCTACCTGAGGGCTCTTTTGTGGTCATAGGCTATAGTCAGCCCATTTTCAGCTCAAGCCAGACCTGTGGGAGAGTTAATGTCCCTGAAAACAGCTCTAACTAATCACATATGGGAACTTAGAGGAAAAAATACTCCAGCTAATTCAACCCAGAGTTGAGGCAACTATGAAGCATGTTCTGTACTGTCCGTTAAAATTCTCCAGTAGGACAGAACTCCAGCTGCTTGCATTTTAAACTTGTCAGTCATTGTCAGTTCTGTTCTTTTCCCCTGTTCACTTCTTCCCCAAACCAAGGAAGTTTGCTAAGATCAACTTCAAAATAAACTGCTGGACTTGAATCCTTGCTTTTAGGAAGACTGAAACAATCATGGTGGTGAGAAATACAAGTTCTGGGTTTCATTTCTGACTGAAGTTGCACCATATCCTACTACACAACCATCACCAAGTTCTCAGAGCTTGTTTCCTGATATTTAAAATGAAATTAAAATATTGAAAAGATTAGTTGAGGGAGTAAAGCATTATCCCAGAAAATGGCAAGTAGTAAGTATTTAACTACTTATTCTAGTTATCTATTGCTGTGAAACAAATTATCCCAAAATTTATGATATAAAAAGAGCCGTTTTGTTTTGCTTATGATGTTGAGCAAAAATTCCACTGTTTGGATTTTCCTTGGAAATTCTCACGCAGTTACAATTAGAAAGAGGCCAGAGTCATCCCAAGGATCCCCTGGGTGAAACATCTTGATGGCTCATTCACAAGTAGGCAGGTGACTGGAAGCATGGTCTGATCTCCTACACATGACAATTTTCATGCATTTTGGGTTTCTCACAGCACAATGGCTAGGATCTAGAAAGAGCAGCATGGAAGTGAAGGTACCAAGAGACCTGAGTTGAAATTACATGCCTTTCCTCACATAATCTCTGAGGTCAAGCAGCTATAGATATGATACACTCTACTAGCTATTACTGATACCTACACACCAGCCCAGATCCAAGGAGGGGACTGGACCTCAGCTCTTGATGGGGGACTGTCTAGGAACTTAAGACTTTTTGCTTTATTAATACGTTACCATCTCTTGCAATCACTTTCTGGCTCTGAAATTTCACCAAATATTTATCGAATTAATGTAATTATGAATGTAGGATTTCATCATCACTCCTATTCATTCTGTCACCAATTGTCAATTCTACCCACAAGCTCTCCTAATGCATACTCAGCACTTTTGGATCTATTTCATTTTCTCCCTTATTATGGGCTCAGCTCTTGTTCTTACAGAACCTTGCACCTGCACTCCTATTATAGACTCTACATAGTCTCCTGATCTGGAGTCTCTCCTGTCCTATTCATCCTATCCTTGATACCCAGATTCATCTTTGTAGGGCTCAAACCTAATCAAGTTTGAATCCTTCAGTGTTCTTTCATCACTCAAATATCCAGTCCAGTCTGGATTGAAAGTCAACGTCCTATCGAGTTTTACATCATCACTTCAATTATACTCTTCCTGAACTTTTTGTTTTAACAGACCAGATGCCTCATTGTTCTCCATATTTACAGATCGATTTCATTCTTTTACATCTTTGTCCCTACATGTGTCATTTCATTTAAACATCATAAAAATCTGTGAAGTCACTACTATTTGATTTTACTAATGAACATAACATGAAGTATATATCACCATCTCTTTTTACAGACAAGTCTTGTAAAGTTTAAAGGAGTTCACAATAATATCATCATAATAATACATAAAATAAAACATTTTTCTAAACATTTTACATATATGACTTGTTTAGTCCTCATGACAATTCCATGAAGCATGATCTCAGTGTACAATAACGATGAAATTGCATCGACAGATCAAACTAATAGTTCTACGTCTACTCTGTTCCCACAACCACACCAAGCACAACAATACTGGATGAATAACAACAGCTTTTAAGTATAATAGCCAAAATTTAAAAGAAAAAGAAAAAAAATCATGGGGTGGCTAGAAAGGAAGAAGGTTCTGAAAATCTAAATTTTCAGAGTCAAGTCATTGTTAGCCCAGAGGAAGTCACAGGACTCACTTAGTGATAGGATATGTAGCCTTGAAGTCACACAAATTGAGGACTTGTAGCTGAGAAATTAGGAATGACTTCTTTGATGAAAATGAAACAAAACAAAAGATATTTGAAAATTTCCATTTTCTGACCCAAATAAGCAATGTGTCATCTGCTCAGATAGGAAGTATATATCAGGTTTCATTATGGGAAAAATTATCCAGATATCATGATGGGAAAAAAGTATCCAAAGCAGAATTATGACCTCAAATATGTGGTATATGAGAGTGTGGGGTATAAATTTAGCTTTCATAAATCATGAAAAAAATGCCAAAATGTACAATATTTACTCTAAGAATGACGGTGGCTTTGGCCCTGATCTTCTTGATCCCTAGCTTATCTCCTGAGTTTTTGTCAGTCACTAAGCTGCCCATGTGCAGGGTGAGACTCCATGAGACTGACATGGAATGACTTCTGAGAAACAGAAAAATTACCCAGAATCCTCAGCAGGTCATACAAGGGCTAGACAATGTTTTTCTTCCAACCAGTAGGGGAGGAAAGACAACTGAACACCCTAGGAATTCAGGAAATATCGTAGAGAGTGTACAAACTGGGAATAGGCTTATTCTTATACTAGAAAAGAAGAGTTTCTCTAAATCCTCCCTCACAAAATTTTAGAATAGCTCTGAATAGGTCAAAGTGAACTGCAACAAATTACCTGCCTTCCAAAAAGGCAAACAAATAAAACATTAGCACTGTTAAAAGACAACAGAGTTTAACCACTCAAGAATGGTGGGTTGACCATAAGGTAACATATGGCTCATAATTAGAAGAAAAAGTGGAAATTGGAACAATTTTAGTCTAAGTAGACTATATTTTTTTAAAGTATGGAATTTGCAGGCTTTCCAGTACCTATTTCAAAGATTTTCAAAATTTTTAAGAAAACATAAACACAATGGGGAATCAAATACTCTCAACAGAGATTTGAGACAATATAAAAATGACCAGAGAGAAATAACTCATATTTCCAAAGAGATGATATAATAATATAGAGCAGAAATAATAGGATAATAATTCCAAAGTGCTAAGGAAAAATAGCTATCAACTTAGAATTTTATGTACAGATAAATGCCATTAAAGTTTGAGAGAAAAATAAATACATTTTTAAAAAAGAAAAGGTAGGAAAGTTAATGTATAAAAATATACTAAAGACCTCAGATGCTCAGGATAAATGCTACTGAAAGATCTACTACTTACCAAGAAAAGAAACTAAACTCAAAAGAAATATTGTAACACAGCAAGTAACAGAGGGACCAGTAAATAATTAAACGTGGCTTACTAAAAATAAGCATTTTCTGTAAGTAACAATTATACCAATAAAAATCAGAATAACAGTTTATATGTGGACCTAAAATCAGAGGACAATATTTGGAAAGCTAAGAGTGTGATTTAATTGAAGGGATTCTAACGCTCCTGTAAATTCATTGATTGAGAGAAGCATTGAGATATCTTCAGACACTGACAACACTTTCTCGTTAAGGTATAAACTTTAACCTGTTTAAAGTCACTTTTGTATTGATTTTAAACAGCAAATTTTACAAGGAAAATTTGATCAATTAATTAAGCAAAATTGTGGGAGGAAGAAGCAATGGTAATATAAGGTAAATATAAAACATAAAATACAAGCAGAAATACATCAAGGTATATAAGTAAGATTGATTAAGTAGAAACAGAAAAACAAATATTGTCATGGGTTATGAGACACATGCCTAAAATGCAGTCAGATCTGCAGCCTGTGTAATGGTTGATTTTGAGTAAAAACCTGACCAAATTAAGTGGTGCTCAGACAGGTAGTAATTACTTATTTTCAGGACCTCAGTAGGCACTGAGTCCATCCTTCTATTGAGGTGGTTTTGGTTTTTTTAGGATCATTAGGCTGCTCATGTGTGTCTGTAAGGGTACTTCTGAAATGGATTGGCACATGAGTCAGTGAACCAAAGAGAGAAGATCCAACCTCAATATAGGTGGGCACCATCAACCATCTAGGGTCCCCTGATGGAGCACAAAGGTGGAAGAGTGAGTTCTGATAGGTGAGAAATTAAGAAACTTGCTAACTTTATACAACGAGTGATGGAATAAAGATTAGGCCAGGCAGTCTAAATCAAAACCTGAGTCTAGTACCTGGATGTATTTTTTCCCTCTCATTTCTGTATGTTCAAATCTCAAAGGGACTTTAAGGTTCAGCTTAAATGTGTCCTTGTGTCTCTTCCCTCTTAACTCTTTCTATAGTATTAAGGCATCATGCTGCTAATTTTAATACTGTTGTAAGTGCTTTAGATATTAATTCATACGACAATCCAATGAGATAAGTACTACTATCATCTCCTTTCTAGAGATAACTAAACTTACACACAGCAAAAACAACTCTTTCCTTTGTTCACCCTAAACCTTTCCACTACTTCTCTGGTGGCATATAACTTCCTGTCTGACTCACTTTTACCCATTCCCGTGTGTTTTACCTTTTCTGATAGAAGTGAAACTTTTTAAGAGAATAGAATTATTACAGCATATATAAAAAACTCCAAATGCATGTGCTAAAGGCAAAATTATCTGCTGCTGGGCTTTTGGGAAGTGATGTTCATGAGGATTCCTAATTATCAATGGGTTAACCACTGATGTGTTCCTAGTAGAATTAGCTCTTAGGAGGTGGGGCTAACATACATATTAACTCATTTCACCCTTTTACAGCTCTCTGTGTTAGACATTATTGTTTTACACGTTAATAGATGAACTAAAGAAACAGAGTAAGTAATGTGCTAAAAGTCACAAAGTCTGTAGTTGTTAGAGGTATAGTTTTAACTGTGGCAATCTAGCACTAGAAATTCTATTACCTTTAATAGTGTGGTTCTGTGACTATCATGTCATTAATTTAAACAGAAAAGCCACAGCCATGCCAGGACCCTGCCCTCTCATGACCAAAATAACAATTGTCTCCTGATGCAATTCATCCCAGGAGTACTAGTCTATGTTCCCCTGGCCCTCCATCATTCAGATGGTCCTTGACCATATGAAACAAATCAAGAAAGAATGAAAGTGGACCTTACAATGTGCCAGTACATTCCTAGGCCTTATAATGTTTTCTGTTTCTACTAATTTCTTTTGCACTTGTGCCATTACCAACAGAAAACCATACTTTGATTAACTACAAATCCAAAACTTATGAGCCACTCTTATTGCAGAAATAGACCCAAACCACAGTAAACCAAGCCAAGCCCATCTGACCCACAGAAACTAGAATATATAATTTTAAGTAACTAAGGTAAAGGGTTTGTTACACAGCATTATGTAGCAATAGCTAACGGATACAGACTGGTATTGGGGTTGTAGCTTCTATTTTAACATCAATGACTACTGCCTAACTCCTGTCTAATAAAAAAAAATGTCTGGGACATTTGTGGGGTCCCAATTAAGAGAATAAATGTCAAAATCAAGAAAATTACATTTGGGAGCTTTTCTTTTCTGCCATGTTGGCATTTCACTCACATATTAAAAGTCCCTGAAATATCGCTTGTTGGCTGTGCTGTCACGATCCGTTCTATAGACATTTTGATGCACTTTATTACAAACTTTAAAATCATATTAGCAGCTGTTATTTTATATCACAATGGATTAATAAGATGCATTTTCACAAATAAGACACATTTTAGATAGTTTTGAAAAAATTTCAGTGCGAAAATCTTATGCCAGGATTCCACATTTTAAATGACACATTTCCGAATAGCCTAAAGTGAAAATGCTCAAGTAATATGCCTATTTGTACTGTGCTTGAAACTATCAGCCCCCTAACAACCCAGGAAACTCATAACCTTCCCACATATTGTGTTGTTTTCCATTGTAGCATATGACATTCAGAGAAAATATATGTCTTGGTTCTCATTGCAGGAGAGCTGAATAAGTAACACTGAAGTAAAAAACAAAAAAAACAAAATAAATATTTTTCCAGTTTTCATTTGCAATACTTAAACAATGGTTATACATGAGAACAATCAGAAGCATGTTTATGCCCCTTCAAATATTAGAAAAATGGAATGTTCTATTGCCTTTTCATGTGGAATAATTAGGAAAGATAAGGATTTTTTTTTTCTTGGAGGCAATCCTGCTTCCTATGGTGTTGCTAAGGAATAAGGAATTTTCTTTCCAACTGATCTTAAAAGAGATATCTAAGATCTATATCGCCTGTTTATGGATTACAGCTAACTTTATAGTTGTGCATAAACTGTACATTTGAGTGCAGTAAGACACATCCCCTGTCTCACAATAAAAATATTATGGAACATTATATTTCCATATAGTAATGGTACTCTTATTTTACTAGTAGAAAGGTACAGTACTAATTTAATTGACTAACATAAAAGTCTCTCAAGTAAGATCAATACTTTATTTTCTCAATAGTTTTCATGAACAAAGATTTAATTCCACCTGCATTCCCCAGTCCCCCAGACAGTGCTAAAGGGCAGGTCTGCTGACCACCTGCTCTCTGTGGTCCAGATGCAAAAATCTTCCAAGCAATTTCAGAATGTGAACAGTGGATCTCAACTCCACTGCACATTAGAATCACCAGGGAAGCTTTTCAAAGGCACCAATGCCCAAACTCCTCCTCAGATCAATTAAATCACAATCTCTAGGGGTGGGTTTTGGGTATTATTATGTTTTTAAAGCTCCCTAAGTGATTCAATGTGCTGCCAAATTTGCCATCCATTGACTCAGGCTCAGAATTTTAGGGGGACCAACAAATACACAAGCTCACTTGGTGTCTACCCTGCATTCCTGCTCTGGTTGCTAAGGGTAGAAATTCCCTGCTCAGTGCCCATGCTAAGTGAGTTTTTTGTTGGTGGTGGTGGTCGTCATGTATTTTCTTTTCCCTTTGTACACTGTAGATCTTTATTGCTGTTGCTTCAGTGCTTTAGAGTGTAGAACTCCCATCGACATCAGTGGGGAGCTGCTCCTGGAACAAGTTTGGAATGCACAATTGAGAGCTTCTTGATGCAGTTGGAGAGGGAATCTTGCCCTGAGCTTTTTATACACACCAGGGTTTAAGTTTCTTCCTTCCTTTCTTTACTTCCTTCATTTTAATTTTTCATTTTCATATCTGTGCCTAGGTATTGTGAATTTTGACTTCAGAGTGGCTCCTTTACTTTTGTAAACTTTTCACATCTTGTCATTTTCTGTTTAGGTCTCATTGGGATAGCTTTTTTCCTGAGTCAGGAGAGAGAGACAGAGAGAGAGAGGAAGAGAGGGAGGTTTCAAAGGAGGGAAGGAGTGAGGGGGAGGGAGAGAGAGTGAGACAGAAAAGGAGAGAAAGAGAAAGAAAGAGAGACAGAAACAGAGACAGACTCAGATTCACTGCTGGCCAGTTAGAGCTTGTGCCAATGAAAGCAATGGTTTAAAACTCCCATTCCTCTTTAGTGCAATGGTCCTACTGATCAAAAGGATTTTTTGTCTTTTTGATTATAAGACTATAAATCTGGGTGGGCTCCTTATTGTCAAAGGACATTGCACAGATGTTTTGTGATTACCTTATTGTCTACAAGGAAAATAGTATTTTGTAGATGATTACTAGTAGGGAAAGGGACAGTGGGGAAAGTTCTATACAAATTTCTCTAGTCTTCTTCTTTTACAGAGGTTTATTATGACAAGTCCCGAATGAGAAGCAGCTGACACCGTGTGATTTGCAGTTCTGCCTTCACCTGTGTCCTTCAAGGAACGTACAGCAATGTTACTCTATCAACCAAGATAAACTAACAGAATGCCCTCTTTCCCAGAAGCATCACTAGAACATTATCATGCCATAAAAGACAATAGGAAACATGAGCTGAGATAAGGTACCTAGTCTTGCAACATATAGGCCAAACCTGGCAGCCCTTAGATGACAGAGGGTGCACCTAATCTAGCCAGGAAGTGGTTTAGAGTGTGAATAGTTATGCAGTGCCTCAAATGGTCCATAAACACCCATGACATTCATTATAAGAAGCAGCCCTCCCCTCATTCTCAGGAAAAAATAAATACAACATTTGGATGGAGAACTTTTTGATTCCCACCACTATCATTCTCTCTCTCTCTGACCTCTCTCTCTCTCTCTCTCTTTGTACTGGGACTTGAACTCATGATCTCACGACCTCACATTTGCCAGATAGGTGCTGTGCTGCTGAGCTATATCCACAGCCCTACCATTATCTTTGCGTATTCTTCAAATCCTTTAATCTGGAAAAATTCCAATATTTCACAACAGTTTTCATTATTGAAAATCAAATTGCTGACTTTCTTTTCTTAGAGGAAAATGGATGTTTTTCATGTCGAATCATATCGAGTTGATATACTGCTCCAAACTCTTGCCATTAAAACTGATGACAGAGTTCTCATTGGCATGGGATTAACTCCAGTGATTGGATACCATAAAATCTGCCAGGAGATTCCACTGTGTTGAATGATTTATTTTTCTTTAGTCATTTAGGAGCTTGTTGCAAATAAGATCCCTGAAATATTTGAGGAAATGGGTAAAATGGAATTCAGAATTTAGTTGAATATTACTGTAGTTCTTTTTTTGATGTTAATAACACAAAGCACCATAATATTATTTCTGTTGCTAATTTCAAAGTCTAGGTGAGTTATGAAGACATTCACAGTCCTAGTCCAGGGTTGGGTCACAGTCCTCATCCAGGGTTGAAGGACTGGATCAAGTGATGGCCACTTTACCAGTAGAGTCAGGAGGCAGTGCTGGGCATTACATAGTGAGAGATAGGGAGCACACAAAGAAGAAACCAAACCAAACTGGTTTTTATAGCTTATAACCCATTAAAGATATACAGATTAAAGCACAGAGTCTTATCAACTCTTTAAAAAAGTCCCCTTTGGTTTCCCCTCTTAATATCTCATACAAGTGTTAAACGTCAACATGAGTTTCAGGGGGTACTAACCATATTTAAACCATAGCAAATATTATTTCTTCACTATCTTCAGATGGGTTTCACATGTCAACAATATCTAGTGTATCACTTCCAAAAGACACCATAGAAAAGGTAATTAGCATTTTAAAATCAATATAAGAGCCTCCATATTTCAATTGTTGTTGTTATTATTATTATTATTATTATTATTATTTTGCCTGAATCTAAAAGGGAATGGAAAGTGCCCAATTTGTTTGGCTGGTAAAACACTGAACTTAGACACAAGGTTGAGGTAGAAAGTTTCTGATAATAAAAGAAAAGGAAGTCAAATGCTAAGAACCACTGGTTTTCCCTTTATTTGTTATTCTTTAGTTCAGTATTATTTAAAATACAGAAGATCCTTGAAAAGTCATAAATTTTTGCTGTGAATTATTTAGCAAAAACAAAGCAAAAAAAAACAGGTCCATTTCCTTATCACTGTTCTTATAGCAAAAATTATCAAATGATATGGGAAAATCAAAATGGAAATTTTAAAAATTCCTACTTACATTTGGTTATAAGATTTCCTTACTCTGACCAGCTTTCAAAAATGGAAAGACTGTGATACAAAAGAATGAAAAAAAAAAACACTTAAAGGAAATCTGTGGAAATTTTACCTTGAGGGTTATATTTTTAAAGGGCCCCAAAACATGTACATAAAATGTAGGTGAACACACTACTGCACGTGCACTCACAAGCCAGCTCCTCCATTCAGTGCACAAAGCTTTGCACAAATAAGGAGCTAAAGGTAGTGAATGGGAGAAATGCAGGGCAAGGAACTCACTGGGCAGAATCTAAGCCTGCTGCAAAATCCCACAACACGTTGATTTTGGCAGAAGGCTGGAAAGAGATATCTAAGTAAGCAACGGGTAATGAAAGTACAGCTACGCTTATATTAAAGTATATCAGTTGCAACGCTTAGGTGTCACACTACTAAAGTAAAAGTGGGACCTGATGAACTCCCCAAGCCAGGCATGGTGGGACACACCTGTCGTCCCAGCACTCCAGAGGCTAAAGCAGGAGGATCGCTGCAAGTTCCAGGCCAGCCTGAACTACAGAGCAAGACCCTGTCTCAAAAAAACAAAAACAAAAACCAAACAAAGAATCCCCAAGACATTTATTCCAACATTGACTAAATCAGTGGCTTTCTTGAAAACATGGTCAGTTGGCTTTAGATGCACCAGACGAAGTGGGGGTAAAGATGAAGAAATAGAAATGAATATGAAGAAAGAAAACAAATCCAAGCTTAGACTGTGTGTAATTGAGAATAGAGACTTTACATGTTTGAGTAACTTGAAGAGGCTAGCTGGAAGAGTTTCCCGTCTGTGAACGGGGTAAGGGCCCAACCTATGCTAGCAAGGCGTATTCTCTCCACACCCCAGGTTGCTGACATTAGGACTCATTAGGCGTTTGCACTGTCAAAGAGGAGTGAATATGTTTCCTGTAGGCTCTGCAGGGCAGAGCCTGGAACAATCCTACACATCGATGGTTTTGTCTTTAAAGTGAATAAAAGTTACACATTCTAATCTCAATTTCACCCATACTTATCCATGCAGCTTTTCCTTCCAATGTAGATGGCCCAAGTCAATGCTCCTTGTTAAAAGTATAGCTTTGCAAATCCATTAGTCCACAGGATAACCCTGCACACACAGAATCTGGCCTGGAGATAGGGAAAGAAGATGGATTTCTAAATATTGATACTGAGCCTTGCTAGATGTGGTGGTGCTACCTGTAGGCCCAGCACTCAGAAGGCTCAGGCAGGAGGGTCGCCATGAGTTTGAGGGCAGCCTGGGCTACAGACTGAGTTCAAGGCCCACCTGAACTACATAGGAGGATGCTGTCTCAAAGATAACAAAACAATAATAATGGGCCTTGGCCTACAGGGAAGACTGAATAACAAAAACATCAACACCTAGAAGAGCAAAGAAGTTTGGAATTCTGTGAACATTTCCCCCTAAATTCTGGGCCACCATAGACAGGACACATGTGCTACAGCAGATCAGTGCCTGAGAAAAAACTGGGTAAGTGAATCTAAGCACACATGAACAGTGAAGTGTTAACAGATTACTTTGAATCCAGTGCTTTCTTCCAGTCTCCACTCCTGATACCATTCAGTCTAGCTACCAGACCGTAGACTACGCCAGAATCCATGACAAGCTTGTCAAAACACAAATTTTTGGGCCCTACCCCTAGGGTTTGTGATTCACTGGGTATGGCATGGAGCCAGGGAGGAAGGTGAGAAATAGAAGTCAAAAAGGTTCCCTGTAGAGGCCATGAGGAGTCCAGGAGGGCAAAAGGTATCAAGGTATAACCATTTATAAGGAGCCTAAGTAATTCAGGTTCAAGTTGAGGTATGTGTGTGTAGTCATTCTAGCAAAACTGGCACTATGGGTGAATTTAAAAATCCAAATGTAATACTTCCCAAGTATTGCTCACTTTTAACAATTTTCAAGAAAAAGATGAATAATTTATAATTAATTGATAATAAATAGAATAGCTTGCTGTTCAAATATTTCTAAAGGAATAGCCATAATTTATATGTATACCCCAGCATATCACTTACAATTCATTTAGCATTAAGGATAAGATTGGAGGTTCGATGGTTCACCCACATAGACACCAGCATCTCAGGCAGGACCCTGTAGCTTGAGGTGTGCTAAGAGTCATATGGTACATCAGATGGTATTTATGTGCATCATCCCTAGACCAGTGGGTTTGGAAGTTTAAGTAATAACCAGGTAATGGATCTTTACAAACCAAGCCAAATCTGTAAACACAGAAAGTGGAGTGAAGGCCACTGGAGGTTCTCCTGGAACATTGCAATTGGATACAATACTGGTAAACTGCATTTATGAAGCGGACCATGCATTTCTGTGGACTAGAACACTTAGCAAAGATCACTTCCTCTTACCTTATGCCAACAGGGATGGTCAAAGATTTCTAGACAAACATGAAAAAGATATTGTACATAAACTAGGAGAAAATATGTTACTTAATGTTTTAAAATTTTAAATTTATAATGTAATGATAGATTATTATGGATTTCAATTTGGGCAACACTTTCCTTCCTCCGTAGGATCAGCACAGTCCTACCAAAAAACACTGCAAGACATATGCCTCATTTAAATTTTCCTAATAGCAACATTTACAAAAGTAAAAATAAGTAAAAGGTGCATTTATCCACCTAGTGTATCAAAAGTATTATTTCAACATGTAACTGATATAAAACATAAATGAGGTAGTTGATATTTTTATTCTAAGTCTTTGAAATCTGATGCGTATTTCAGACTTACACCTGGTCACTGGCCACATTTCAAGTGTTCAACAGTCATATGTTTAACAGCCATTGTCAGTAGCTACCGCTCTGACCTACTGCACCAGACACCCTGTGACCGCCAGAGAATACTGCTTTTTGCCAGATGTGCCCAGTTCTCAGTTCCCTTTGACCAGCACAAAGCTGCTTCACAAACTGTGAGTGTAGTTTAGTTGGCAAATTTCAGTTCAGGAAGGCTGTTAACATCACTGATTTAAACATGTGACATGTGTGGAGACCCTGAGGATTTCTATCTGCAAAATAGGAATAGTGCTTAACCATTAATGTCAAGTAGCAAACAATCAGCATGACAGCTCCAGTTGATCATATATCCTCTTTTTTTCTTTCTTCTTTCTTTTTTAGGAAATGGATATCTAACAGCTATCTTAAAATTGTATTCTTTTTAATCTTAAATTTGATATATAGTTGTCTTTGTTACTTTTCTCTCATTGCTGGGACAAAATCCCTGACACCCAAAATAAAAGAAGGAAAGGTTTATTTAGCTCACAGTTTGTGGAGGTTTCAGTCCATAATCAGTTGGCTCCAAGGCAGGGTGGCATGACACTGAGGCAGCATTTCAAGGCAGCAGCCAGAAAAAGTAGCCAGAGCAGAAAAAGAGGAGAGCCAGCCTCTTTTCCTCCCTTATACTGTAGGCAGTCCACCCCCAGCCCTCCAGGGAAGATGTAGCACTCACAAAATCCCTGTACCCTCCTCTTGCACAGGATGAGGATATTCACAAAGTAAGGATCCTGGCTCCCTGCTGAGTCCCTTAAACTTCTAAACTTCTCAAACTGACACAAAGTTATCAACCATAACAACAGTGTATGTATCAGAAAGTGAGGAGGGAGGGGGGAGGGGAGGGGAGATTCTGTCTTTACAGTTGACATGTCAACTGGGAAAAAAGTGCCAGGGAAAAATAAAAAGTCCTCTTGCAATGGAGGAGAAAGAAAATAATCTTTACTGCAGTCTCAAATTTCCTACCTTGCTAGTGTTTCTTGCTGCCTAGATATATTTCCCAAAGTGGGAACTGCCTCAGGTCAGAAACAGTCCAATTGGCGAGTGACACTGACAGAAGTGATTGAAATCTACCTGGAAAAACAAGAAATAAAAATCTGAATTAGCCAGCATGCTAAAGGGGTTGATTTCTGTTGCTGGGGGGAAAGTAGAGGCAATTCTTCCATCTGCAGGCAGCTGGGCTTTGCAATGCCCCAAAATTTGGATGATACAACTCAGAACTGCTCCCATCAACATATTCGTAACAAAATGAATGAATTGCCAGAGTTCTGAGGATTTTAGGAGGGTCAGTGTGTCCTTCTGTTCTTCCACAAAAAGAACAAAAGACGTAGGACATTTGTGCTAGCTGCCTGGTTTTGAACCATATTGATGAATAATCTCACAGAACATCTTCAAAGGAAGTCAAGCGCATGGGTGTGCCTAAATAACCTAAGCCAAAATGGACTAGGCTGAAAATGTTTTGCCACCTGAATGAGCCGCTAGGCTGCCAAACTGGCTCCAGAAGGCACAACCAGGACCAGTGGGCAGAAGCTGCTTGAAGCAATTTCCAATCCATTATTTGGAAAGGATTTCTAGAAAACAAGTCCAACAATGGTATGGATTGTGGGGGAACAGAGCTTCAAATCAATGAGCCTAACCACGCAGGGACTGTGTGGCTACTTCTCAGGCAAGCTACACTGAAAAATTATATATCCTGAAAAGCCCTTTCATTCAGTTACCAGCCACTGAGAAACTCCGCTCAGCATTAGGCTCACAGAAATGAAAAAGATGCAGTCTTGGGCCTCAAAGAACTCTTATGGTTTATGATTTCACCCATAATTTATCTCTAAAATTACAGATTTAGGGTTTAAACTGGATGAATTTAATGGAGTTTGGCCCATGCCAAGTCCCAAACTTATATTAGCAGCCTGCTCCAATAAGACAATGAAAACAATTAAAACGCTAAAGATGATACAAGCCTTAGGTCAGGATGATCTTCCTACTCAGAACCTCCACTCTCAAGTTGATTAACCTATTATCTTTCAGGTACCAAAAGGCCTTGATATTCCCAAAGTCCTCTCTGACATACTGAGATGAATTATGTTCTCTCTAGTCTTGGAAACCCTGGCAGCATTATGATGTTTGAATCATTCTGTGTGTTTCTGTTGTTTCAGAAGATTGTAAAGTTCTCGAAGGTTAGGATAGTCTGCATTTTCAGTATCTAGAACCATGAGAGTTCTAGGTTTATTGCATGAACAGTGAAAAAGTATGTATTGAATAGAATGAAAATCCAAGAGTATTAAGAATGTTGACAAATCAGTGTAATAAACATTTATGATCCCAAACAAGAAAACCAATAAGAAAATTACTTCTAGGTCCTTAGGAAACTAGAATAAAGATGGGATGGCACAGAAAATAGAGGGCCATGCTATAGGAGTTCAAGTATTTACTAATTACTCAATTAATTCACATTTGAAACTAATACATAAATTAACTAGCATGAGGCACCCTATACATAACTGATTTAGGTTGCACATGTTTAGCATAAAAGGTTTTAATGGATAATTTGATTTTTCAAAAAATCCCTAAACTCTCTCCTATCCTTATTTAATGCTTATTTAATATTCACACTGGAAGAATCTGAGTCTCACTGTGCCAATAATGAGAATGCTTCCAGGGTGCTCTACCTCGGATCTTTCTGACACCTCCAGGAATATTTACACGGTCCAATGGCCCACGACCTGATTATTATCTCTGTCTTGAAGAGAGAAAGGTAAAACCTTTGCTCAGTTACCGCCTTCCATCTTTTAAACTTTTAGTTATTGTGCCACACTCAATGTCAGCTTTACTTCCAGCAGGACAATCTGCAATGACTTTAAAGAGCCCTGCCTCTGACATCAGCAATTATTGAGATGAACCAGGGCCTCCGCCTCTATCACAGGCCTCAAGGTCAAGAATGGGGGTTAGAAATCTCTTCCACGGAGTTAGTTTTCTATCATAGCACAAGCCACCATAGGCCTGGACTCTCGGACTCTTGTTAAAACTCGTTACTTACATTCTTTTTTTCTGTAAACACACACACACACACACACACACACACACTCACACAGAGTGCTAAGGCATCATTGTGATCACATTTAATGATTGATTAAAGACATCAGCAGTTATAGTATTCTAATATTTACAACAACTCTCTAAGGTAGAGTCTACTGCAAACTGACTTTATAGATGACAAAACTGAGGCACATAAAGGATAAGCAACTTTTCCAATATTGCACAGCTGGAAACTGCACAGCCAAGATGTAAACCAAGCACTATGAATCTAGAACATTCTGCTGCATGCCCAAAACTGCCCACTATCTCCACCCCTCATCTCCACATGCAAAACATAACAAAAAGCCATCACAAAACTGACGAAGACCTACAGACTTGCCCAAGGTCAATGAGAGATGGTGAGAAAATAGTTCATGTGGCATTTGTGCGAATTAACATTTGTAATGGGTAACATATGGTGACTTGTGATGATTTTTTGGCAGAAGTCTGGCAGACAATACTCAGAGGACCCTGTCTCCCCAGGATATTCCTGGATGCGCTCTGGTGAGTTTAGTGTACCACAAGTCACAGAAGGATCCTTCCTACCATTTTCCATATTAGAATCAGTATGCTTCCTTATCAAACCTTAAATTCCCTTCCTAAAGGAGCCAGCTCTGCCCTTGCTGCCTGGGGAAGAGGGTGAGAGTCTGTTTTCATTTTAGCCTAATGTCCCAATGTTTTCTGGGTTATTTTTTTCAGATGTTAGAATTATGGAAACCATTCTAGATGAACTTGTGGTAGTCTAGAGCAGGTCTGGAGACCATATAGGACGTAAAAGCAACAGCCACAATGTCCTATTATATCTATTTGATCTAGAGAGTATATTTTGAAGCTGAAGCTTATGTATGGTCCGTGTCATCTTGCAATTAAAAGTAGAAAGTAATTGTTTAGTTCCAAAACGTGGATGAAATAAAAATCATTGTAATATTTCCCCGTAAGACTAAAGAAGTACCAGAATGACCTTGATTCCGTTTATTTTTAATGCCCCTACCTCCCCCGCCAAAGAGAATAGAATTTGTCATTTTGTAAAATACCATCTGATGCATCTTGAACCTCAGTGAATCTAAAGCTTAATTCTATGTGACACTTCTGGTGGTGTGTAATATTTTTGCAAAAATAAATCCCTTTGATTAAAATTTCACACCTAGCTGAGGACCATGAAACACTGATTACCTTGTCCAGTCCTAGTCCAACATTGCCAAAAGGTTTACAAACCTCAGTACAACTTGAGGGGAACTTGGCCTAGACTTCAAGTTAGTGGAATCATTCAAAACCCAAGGCATTTGCCAGGTGGCCTATTCCCTGCCCTGTGTCAGCAACTCTAAATAAGGCACATGCTCTTTAAACCAGCCATGAAAATGATTGGCCCACATAGCCAGAACCCAAAGGAAATGTGAGCACGTTGGCTATGACAGAATGGAAGTTCAGCACTGCCCTCCTCTGCCATTCTCCATGGGTTTGAGAGGGGAAGCGCAGCTTCTCTGAAAGCAGTCGTTCAATTTCCGGTGACACTGAAAGACACAGAAATAGTTGCCAATGCCCAGATTTGCAAATACTTGCATTATAAAATAGAGGCAGGGGCAATCTTCAGGCTAATGCTATTATAAAACTGTTTGTAGAGCCCAGGGCTTAAACATCTCTCGCTTCATAACTAGCTACTGCTTTAAAAAGGACCTTAGGTTCACATTTGCATCTTCAACATAAAGATTTTATGTCACAAGTTAAGCCCTCTGAACGGCATAAAATTATAAGGAATCTTGTCTGTGTTACACCAGTTGTCCAGGAATCCAGTATTTTGTCTTTGATGGTGGTTTTGGGCCCAGGTCCCATGTGACCTCACCACCCCCTCAAAGATTAGGGGTATGTGCTTAAAGTGCCATCCGTGAGTTTAAACCCTTCTCAGAGTAGTTCATGTTTTCAGCTTGGATGACCTTGCTTATGCCATCTACATACTCAGTAGAACATTATTTTCTCATGTTTATTCTTCAGCACTTGCTAGTTTCAAGGAGGTCATTGCTTTTAACTACTAACGTTGGAGAACAAGTTCTGTGTTCACCTCTTTTGTTTAGATAGATTTGAGTCATTTCCAAGCTCGGACTCTGGTGGCAGTGTGAAAGATGAATTAACATATGGTAAGACTGAAAGTAACAAACTAGTAAGGATACCTCAGAGGCGGTCCAGGAAAAACACAGAGCGGGGTTGAACTGAGAGAGTGACATGGGTTTGAGAAAAAGACGCTTGATCAGCTCTGATAGTCCTAAAATATTGAAAAATCACCCAGTAACTGCAAAGTAAAACCTAAATCTCTCAAAACCATTTAGAACTATTTAGCGATCTTCAGTGAAATGACAAGTTTGGAAGAAGTAGTACTGAAAGAAAGAAATGGGGGAATATGGGACAGAAAGCCTGCTAAAGGGGAAGACATCTATCAGTTGGCAGTCATGTGAAAAGATGTGGTAGAACCTCACAGCAAATGAAAGGGGCTTATTTAAAAATATTTGGAAGATCCTGATCTGAATAAGGACACAACCTAAGCAGGGGCACAAAAAATTTTAAATGAAGATATGTGAAACAGTGTACAGAATCCAGGGTCAAGGCTATATCCCTTTTGGAATATAAGTGTTAGATGCTCTAGCAAGGCGCTGACGGGGTTCCTATGAATTAGGGACCCATCTGACCACCTGACAGATGCATGGAGGTGTAACCCATACAAATCCCAAAAAGGAATAGAAGAAGCAAGAAAAAAAAAAGCAACTGATGACTTTAAAATTAGAAAAACTAAATTTGAGCTTATTATGCCCAAGAGGAATATAGCCTGATGCACAATTTATGCAAATTGATAAAGCTGATTACACAAATTAGCCAAGGCTTTGGCTTGTTTTTTCTCTGGTCAATAAGTACCCCACTCACTGCACCCTGTCCTAAATTCAGTCTATTACTATGGGCACGTACAACAAACCCTCTTGGTAGTGGCCAATCATTTGAGGACCCTAACTGGAAATAGCTGCTTATTTCAAGCATTAGGCTTGAACTTGAAAGACACTGGAGGAGCAAGACAGATAAGAGCTGGTTCTCCTATGAGGATGACAGTTACTTCTTACAGCCCAAGACCATCTCTCAGGAGGTTGTTCATTCAGATAACCCTCAGCCAAACCCCTCCAGGTTTCAACAAAATGAAACATTTGTGAAGTATTATTAATATGCATCTCAGGTAATCCTCAGAGCCACCATGAAGAAAAATCTGTGAACATCATTTAAATGTGAGAAACCCAGTTTTAGTACAGTGAAGTGACTTCCCGTGGTCATAGAGAAGGCAACGGAAACAGGACTCAAACTCAGTCCTCTACTCCTTTAATCAAGTTTTGAATCAACCTCCTTGTGCTTAAGAAATGGGGCCAACAGAGCTGTATTTTCTGGTTGGTGTGCTCACCCTGGAGTGTGCAGTATTAAGGAATAAAGGGACACTGCAGGCTGGACAGGAAGCCTCCTTACACTGCTTCTAGAGAAGCATAGGTGTGTGGTCAGGAGGATGGGGTGGAGGATTCTGCCACTTATCTATCTGTACTTTTGGGGAGAGAGTTAATATCTCTAAATATATACTTGCTCTTCTATACAATGAAGGCATTATATCACAGTACTTTTCTTATGAATTTTATTATGAATTAAAGCATGTAAGACAGTAAAATCTGTGTTGCTCACTTGTAGGACATCCTTAGGAACAGATGGAACCCATGTATTAGTTAACAGAACACTCCCACAGTGCTGACAGCTGCCATTCACATGTTAGCTGGCTGACTCCTTACAACCAGTCTGTACAACATTTTATGATCAACCCATTTTACAGTGGAGGAAATGGAGGTACAAATTAGTTACCTCTGGCCACAGAGCTGGCCCAGGATGCAGCTGCGGCTTGTGTTTCACCAGTTCAGAGCAGGACTCTGCACTCCAGCACTCTCGTCATCCACAGCAGCTTCTGAACACAGAGCGCTGCTCCTCCTTCCTGGCTTTGCTGAGTTACTACGTGAATGAAGCAGTTACTAGAAACCTAGCTCTTCTCCATAAAGGTACAGCCACGTAGAAATAAAATGGAAGCCATATTGTTATTGATCGCATTTCTCACACATAAACAGACACTCTGTGAGCCTCAAAGATACACATTCTCAAATAGAAAGCCCTGCTCTCCCAGGACTTCATCTTACTTGCCTTCGTCTTACATATTTAGAGCTCCTTCCTTGATGAGGCAAACCATTTCTCAAGAACAAAGGAGGATAAAGTAACAAAGAAAGACAATTTTGTCCCCAGCAGAACTCTGTTTCATTCTTTCGCTTTTAACCTTTCCATGTGCCAGCTGTGGGCTTTGGTGGCTTAATGAGACCTTGCTATAGTCAAAAAACAAAGAAATTGCCCATCCTTGGGACAGGACCAATATTGCTACCAAAGTGCAGATTTAATTCTTCTGGTTTGGTGAGACGTGACTGATGATAAGGTCACCAAAGCAAGAAAAGAAGTTGAGAGAGAAAAATGAAACATCTTGGGTTTTGGCATGACATTTAAATAAAAAATGAGTTTCCTTCTTGGATTGTTCTTCACTAAATATTCTTAAACCATCTACTAAAGCATTTTTAAATCCCCTTGGTACATATTGATCACATATGTTTCTCAGGGTCACTGTTCTTGGTGGTAACAATTTGTCCAAAGAAACAACTAACACTATTTGGGGTATATTTTAAATTATAGAATACTGGAAGAAATATAATCTTGCTTATGTGAAATAACAAAGGTAACCCTGAAAAACAACACAGTGTTGCTGTACTAATGGAAGCAGGTAAAGAACTCAAAAGTGGGGAAAGCCAAAGCTTGGTAAGAATTTATTCCATGCAAAGAGAAGAACTGAAATAAGAGAAAGTAGGAACAAGCTACTCTGACACAAAATTATACCTTTGGCGTGAAAGTGAGACACAGGAACTGCATGTTAATATTACCAAGACAATGGCTTTTCCTTCCTCTCAAGTCTTGTATGGAAATAATGCAGAACCAAATGACTGCACTTACAGTGACTTTGCGATCTTAAGAGTTCACAGGAAGAGCAGTAAAAAACATATGAGGGCTTTTGGATTCTAAATTACCCAAAATTAATGAGAAAGTGGGACATTGGTTCATTTAGATCTTACCTTAACCTTAACAGGGAAAGACATAAATTTCAGGTATTACGAAGTGAGTCAGTCCTGGTGAAATTCACGCTCACCTTCTTACAAAATAGTACTTTTCATCCCCTGCATACCAAGATGAAGATATCAAATTTAACATGTTATGGAAGAGCTCATTCTACTAAATGTAGAGGAAGATGGCAGGGAAAGTCACTGTAGGAGTTCTATCCCAAAATTGCTATGAAATCTTCAGAGATGGACCTTCTGCAACAAAATGCTAATGTGGTATTTGGAAGGAGAGTCTATTAACTTTTTCTCTTCCTACTGCTTAGCTCCTATACTACTTAATGAAGTTGACAATGATTCCATGTCACAAAATCCAGTGAGTCATTTCAGTCCTAGTTTTCTTTGAACCTTCCGTAAATCAACAATGTGGACTGCTAGAAATATTCATGTCCTCTGGCTTCCTAACCTTCCTCAGACCTGTCATAACACATATCCTTAGCATAATCAGACCCTCTTCTGCCCAAATTTAAATTGCAGAATTCTTAAGGCACCCTGAAACTCTTCCTTTTAATAGTCAATTGTCTTCTTGGAGGGATGTATTGCTGTCCAAGGTTTCTGCTATGCTCTACATATGTGGTTCCCTAATTTAAGATTCCACCTCAGATCTCTTTTAGTGTTTTCTGGTATGTCTTAAAAGCATTTAAAGTAAGCATATCTAAAGCCAAATGCATGATCTTCCCACTCATCTTGGATCTCCTGCCATATTTCTGAATTCAACCAATGAGATCTCCATCTCCTGAGGCCACAGACATGCCTCTTTCTCATTGTCCATCCATTTCACTTTATAAATAGACTACAGAGTTTCTCTTATCTATCTCCACTGTCACACCTTAGACACATTTCTTCTGCAAATCTTCCTAACTCATCACCTCACATTTCTCTTTGCTTCACTCTCAACTAATCTCCCCATTTCAATCAGGGCTATTGAATGAAAAATGGAAATCTGACCTAGCCATTCTTATTTAAAGGACTGTCAGTGTTTTCATTTGTCTGAAGGTAAAAACCCAAATTCTAACATGGCCCAAACACAAAAGTCTACAAAACAGGGGCCATGTCTCACTGTATAGTATTGTCTCTATTGCAGTCTTCTCAGTCTCCTGTTTTAAACACACTGTCTC
>PVLA01002550.1:0-112500 GCA_004027455.1 Hydrochoerus hydrochaeris | reverse complement strand
AGCTTATTTTAGCCAATTGTACTAGCCACAAAAATCAAGTCAATTATTGTTTGCTTTAGGAGGAGATTTATCTGACAGTCCTTTCTGCTCAGAAATTTTGTTTCTCATGTGTTGTCATGACTCAATTTTTCTTTTTTTATTTTTTTAGATGTGTGAAAATTCTCAGACCCACAGATAAAGACACACAAACATAGATCTCAAAGGTTGAACATGATTGCTTCTCTCTGAAATGCTACTGGTACTTTTTAAATAAATTGGCCTGCCTAAAATGTACGTAGGAGATTGTTTAAATTGCAAGAGGGAAGCAGAAAACAGGGAGATGCTCAGAGCCTCGTCTCTGTAACATCAATCACCCTGTCTTCATAACCCCAAGAATCAAAGAAAACACATGAAATCTATACAAGCTTTTTTGCTATTTTTCTCTGGTGAAATTAAGAAAAAAGGAAATTAAGAGAAATGAAGGGAGAAAAGAGAAGGAAAAGGACAGATAAAGGGAAAGAAAGAATGAAGAGAGAGAGTGAGCAAGCAAACAAGGAGAAAAACACAAAGCACACATAAGTGCCTCTCAAAATGTGAAAGATTCCTGTTTAATTTTGTTTAAGTGTTCTGTGCTATCAGTTGCTGCTTGAATTAAATGAAAAGCAATTTCAGTGGTAAACTGAGCCCTTAAATGTAATAAATAATTTCCTCTCTTTTTCTTCAGTTCCAGTCCTAAATTATAACTGCCCAGCAGCTCCAGGGAGGCAGAGGTGGAGCTGGGGTGTCGGTTTGCACAGCTATACCCCCTCCAAAGCCCTCTGAGAAACAGCCTTAATAATAGCTCAAGAGCTAAATAGAGAGGAACCGTCAGAACCCGTATTTGAGAATCATGGATTCTTCCTCTGTGATTCTTACAAATCTGTCTCAGAGGGAGCTTTGACATTGCCTGAATGAACCATATGCTATTTAAAATAATGAATTGGGCATTACATTATTTCTTTGTTAGCATATTTTCAATAAAAAATGCTTTAAATAAATTAATTCCTCTTGCAAATTCTAGTCTTCCTGTTAATGTACATTCTTTGCTGAAAAAGAAATTCTGCCAACTTTTCATTATATACAAAAGTAGGAAAAGAATATCATGGGTAAATTAGGTTTGTAAATAATTATAAACTCCGTATCTATTCAGTGGTTTCAGGGAAAACTACGGCCAAACTGTTTAGAAATTTTTCAAAGAGAAAAAAATAGACTAAGTTGGCATTGCAACTATTTTTGCCTAAGGGGCTAGGAGAAGTAACAGTGATGAGTGAAATATTTAAAAAGAATTAATCAGAAATTTGTTAATCAAGGTTCACATAAGGTCACTATTCAGAACCCTAGAAAAAGGTGGCCACCCACAGAAATATTCTGTAAATGACTTTGACTTATAAAAATATACAATGGCCAGACCTCACATCAAATGCAATGGAAACACAGACAAGAGTATAAATTAATTCCATCAAGAGTTGGAGGTGGAGGCAGAAAATGAGTATACAAAATGCTATTCAAAAGAATTATAAATGTTCCCTCAAAGAATTTATGTTCAGTGGAGAAGAAAAATGACCTCACATCCAGATATCATCACAAAACTTTCTTTTCAATTAACTATTGCTATTCTATTATTTTATTATGCAACTTTTTTTTCATTAAAAAGTTTAAAAACAGAACTCAATTTCATGAGTTGAAAATTATGTGAAATTCAGACTTCAATGTCTATAAATAAAGTTTGATTGACCTAAAACAATGCACAGGAATAGATAAGTTCAGTCTTCCCAATCACAAAAGTTGTCATTCCAAAGTTCTCTGCACCCCACACTTATTAAACTAGCTTTTCTACCACTCTAACCTCTATCTAATCTGTTATTACTCCTCTCCATTTTTGTGTTACACTATTAATTTGGGGCACTATTTCCTTTGGCTTAGCAGTCAGCAGAGTCTAGGTCAGTGGTGGCGAACCTGTGGCATGTGTGCCATAGCAGGCTGTTTGTTACCATTGGATGCTCTAAAGAGTTCGCTACCACTGGTGTAAGTCATAGAGGAATAACAAATAAATCCATAACTGCTGTGGGTAGACATGTTTCTTATTCATGCAACCCAGCCAACATGCTTTATCTGGTCTGCTCATGTTATCAGGACTACTCATGGTCTCTGATGAGCTCCTTAATGGAGGACGAATCATATACTGTCTCTTCTATTTTCCACCCAGAGTTGACACATGATCCCTGAACTGGTACTTTATTAACCAAAACAAATCGCATCCTCAAAGGGAACAGAAAAAGCCAACTGTCCCAAAGAAAGAAAACAAAATAACTGATACACCAATGACCCCCACATCTGGTTTAACTGAACAACTCTTTACTAGGTCTCCTTACTTCTTGTTTTACTTCTTCCAAATCATCTTCCCTGTTGCTCTTTTAAAATTTAAATGATTGTCCAAGCATACTACCACTCTGATTGAAACTGCTTACTGTCCACATATATCACCTGAGATGAAGTTAAACTTGTTTGGCTTGTTGAACAAACCCATTTAGATCTGACTTTGGTTTTAGATTTCTTTCCTCATCTACCACCACTATTGAAACCATCCCAGTCTACATCCCAAATACCATGTGTTCTGGTCATTATAGAAGCACCAAAATAAAGAGGCTTTTGCTATCTTGGCACATTGCACATTCTCTTCCTAAGCCTGCAAGGACCCCCAACCTGTTCCACACCTTTCCTTGTAAAAGAATTATCCACCAGGACTCATCTAAAATGTTATATTCTCTGAGACAATTTCCTTGACATACACAGACTGAGTTAAACTTTCCTCCTCTGCCCTCCTAGTCATTAACATGTCTCTTCTAGTGTACCTAGTGCATGGCTGTAACTCTCTCAAAGAGGATATAGGCTGTGGTTTTGTGGCAAGGCCCTAGAATATACTAGATTTTGTGAAAATGTTTATTGGGTAAATGAAATAAAATTTACACATAATGAAGATCTAAACTACAGTACTGATTCTAAGGTCTATGGGAGTACTGAGTAAATGAAACACCAGTCTCCATCCAAAAATATATTTATTTCCTCTAATTTACATATGTGTTACAGTGCTCAAATGGTGAGCATAATTAATAAACTTTTCTCCTTGGCATTTTTTGTTAGGGTTTAAATAAGCACCCTTGAAGTTCCATGTGTTAAAAGTCACCAGCCACCAGTACTACTATGAGGTGACAGAACTGGAGAAGTAAGTCTCATGGGAGAAAATTAGATCACTGGGTCACTGACAATGGAACTTAAACCCTTTCAGTTCTCTCTTTTTGCTTCCTGACCACCAGGAGGTGAGCAGTTTCCTAAGCCATAGGCTCTCAGATCATCCTGTGCTGGTTTACTATAGGTCTATAGCCAATGGTGTCTAGAGACCATGAAATAAAATCTCTAACACCATGAGCCAAAATGAACCCTTCCTCCTTATAAGTTTATTTTTTTCAAGTATTTTGTCACAATCATGGAAAGTTAACTAACAGTTTTCAAGTGTGGGTCCTTTACCTTATTTCTCTTGGGATATCTATCTTCCTAGGGATCAGGAATGTCAGACTCAGACATTCCTGGTATTTGAGTATAAAATTCCGCAGCAAGGCAATCATCTTGCAGTGAGGGTCTCACATTAAGTGCAAATGGCCTAGTGGTAAAGTATGTGCCTAGCATGCATGGGGCCCTGGGTTTGACCTCCCAGAACAAAAAAAGAGAAAGAAAGAGTACTGATAACCTGATTGAAACATTATACAATGTCTACATGTGTCAAAACAACACATGGTATTCCATTTTTATGTTTTTATGTATTAATTTTAAAAATAGATTTAACAATAAACAAAGAAGTGGGATCTAAATTTAGCATATGGAAACCCAGTCTGCAGGGAGTGCAAACAGGAATCAGAGAGAAAGGTTGCCTCTTTCCAGCCCCAGGGAATTATGGGATGAGCAGGCTCCCAGTTTAGTCTCTAGAAGCTTCACCTGGAGAAGGAATACACTGTTGGATAACGGAGGGTAGTGCTGAAGGCAGAAAGAGACCCTTCTTATGTCTTCCCTATAATCCAAAGTCTAACTAATACTGTGAGAGTTGGTCACTCTGCAGACCATACTCATTAATCCCAAATGCAACCACAATCAAGTGAAGCGGGCACCAAAGCAAGGTCATGAGGAGGGGGACTGAACATGTGGCTTCCGTGAATCTGTGCTGAACACCCTAGACTCAGAAGTAGCTGCACTGTTTTCCCAAGCAAGTCATGAGAGCCAGATGAAATGACTGTCATTTGGCCTGTGAAGCGAATCACCAAGGACCACCCTTGGCTGAAGATCAGAGTGGTTGAATGTAAACTCAGGTGCAACCAAGTCAGGCCTAGCTTACAACCAGGGTGCAGTACCATCCAAAGAGAAGATGTGGCCAATTCTGACATCAGACTCAACTGGGACAATTGGTTTGCCCAACCGTCTGTTCAAGTGGTTTGTGAACCTGAGATATGACCTGAGACATCAAAAAAATACATCCTACCCCGAATATACTCAAAGAGCTACATGAAGCATCAGGAATGTTGAGAACCACCTCCCTCCTGCTGCTCAAGTGGACACTGCTAGATAGAGGGCAATTTGGAAAAATAAGCATTTTTAAAAGACACTTATAAAATTACTGCATCAATCTAAGTTTTAACTGGCAAATGGGACATTTAGTTAATATCGTACCCACCTTCTAATGGGAGGGAAAATGTAAAGGAATAAATTATTATCAAATTTAAGGACATATTTCTTTGCTACACATCTAATTAAATTTATGAATCTGCTACACATTGATATGTAGGTTTGTATTTACATAGGTGCATCTGAAGGGAACGTTATTCCACTTTAGTCTGTAAAGCACCTGATCATAGCTTTTGGTTAACATATTTGGATTTGACATGACTTTCAGAGGAAAATAAATTTCAAGTATAGTTTAATCACATATTGTCCTCCCGCGTTGTGTATGCTACCGGAACATGTACATATGGAAAAGTGAAATTCACTTATTTCAAGGAACTGTCCTTGCAATAAGTTGTAGCTTTGGTTTTGTTATCCATGGTAGAAACTTCTAGCACTTTCTCAAATCTGATTCTTTTCTTCCAGGGACACAGGAAGATTCCATTTACCACTCTGTTATCATGCCAAAAGGATTGATTGACTATTTGGGACCAGCATGTTGTGGAAAGTATAGTGTAGCCACTCCTGGGCGAAAGAGATGAGTGTGGGTCTCTGGTCTTCTCTCCTGCACTATTCACTGAAGAAGACATTCAGATTGCCTGTTGGTAAAATGGGTCTCTAGCTTTTATGGCCCCATCTTACCTGTAACGCAGATAAGAAGTAAACTTTTGCTGTGTTAATCAAGGGAGATTTTGAAGTTTTAGTTACAACAAAATCTAAACTATCCTTAGATAATACAATACATACTATATTCCACATTTCCACCAAAAATGATGAACAAAAAAAAAAAGGTATGTGCCTGAGGGAAAAATGATACCATCACCTACATAAAGGTGTAGTACAAATAAGATCCATTTCAAATACTCACAGTAAAGAAAAAATAGCCCAGTGTCCCCTATGTCTTGGTCACTGAGGTTCATTCATGTTCCAATATTAGTACAGTTTTCTAGATCACAATACCATTTGCTTTTCTTGTGTCACATGCCTTACAGTGTGCACTGGAAGGTATCATCACATTAAAACACTCAACTTAGCTTTCAGATGGCAAACATTTGTGGGTTACTAAAATGGAACAGTAGTAGAGCAAATCATACAGCAACAGCATAGCGCATTTCAAGACTCTCTCTGAACAAAAGCTATTTCTTTAGCTACCTCTGTATGAAACTGCTATAAGTCTTCTCAGAAAACACAAAAATGGCCTTGAGTGAATTTAAAAGCATGAAACAATCTATAAAGATGCTTTTAATTGGAGAAATGAATAAAGAAAACACCCTTTAAAGAGCAGTTCATGAGATTAGCAATTCCCAAGAGATAACAGCATGTTAGGTGCTGCACTCTGGCAAAGCTCCAGCAGAGAGGGCTGCTTGGTGGCGCCAGCCTTGGACTCTTTTGCAGCAGAGACGTCATCATCATGATCCATCAATACACAGCTCACTCCTGAATATGTACATAAATTCAGAATCTTTGTGGTGCTATTATTATTCCAATGGAAATATCATACCTCTTAAATCAGTAGAGGTACTACACTTAATTTGGAATTCAAGTTTCTGTGATAATGTAGGACAGCCTAGAAAAATCATGTTTCCTTTCTGTCTCCTTCCTCTCCAGGAATGGATTTTCATTTTTTTGGTTAACTGAAAGCTGATAATGGTGTGAGCCTTGGAAATCCTCTATGGTCAATTGCTTTGCTTTTGGTGGATCTTGGAGATGTTATCCTAGTGTGTGTAATTTTATTATTATTAAGTTCATTGGTACAATTTAGATACACATAACTTACTTACTTATTCAGCCATTAATTTACTCAATGAATATTGAATATCTACCAGAAACTTTAATATATACTGGAGACTCAGCACACTCAAGCCCAAAACAGACAAAAATTCTTGCCTTTGTAACATATATATTACAGAGAAACTTCAGATCAGAAAGGCACCATCAAAGATTGTCTGCCAGACACCAAGATCTCAGTTTCCTCAACTGATAAAGCCGTGGGGCCAGAGGAAGTCTTCTACCTAAGACACCACCTAGAGGGCGTTTGGAATATATTTGGAGGTTTTCATTTCAATAATTCTTGTGGATGCTTCAGCATTTAATGTCAAAGGCCAGGAGCATGGAACATCTTTAAGAGGGAGGGTCTCTCCCCAGGAAGTACAGTTGCATCTGAAATGCAAATGAAACTCCTCTTAAAAATCAGATGCTTTCCACAGCTCCTTCCCGTTCTAAAAATCATATATATTTTAAAAGAATTGGCTTTTTTTCTTTTTTTTCTCTTTCTTTCTTTCTTTCTTTCTTTCTTTCTTTCTTTCTTTCTTCCTTCCTTCCTTTCTTTCTTTCTTTCTTTCTTTCTTTCTTTGTTTCTTTCTTTCTTTGTGGGGAAAATTAAGTAGGTAGGTGCTTGTAATCTTAGAAGACACATCTATGGAGAGGATTCCTGACAATTCTTCATTTCTCTTGGATTTTCTAACTGAATGTATAGACCTAGAGTATGCATTGTGAAAATGAAAACACAAGTCAAAGACACACTGTATACTTCCAAGAACAGATTCCCATCAGTAAACTGTCTGAATTTGCTTCCCCACAGAGGATAGTAAGGAATCTCTCACCACCTTGAGGAGCTGAGAGCAGTCTATACCAGAAGAGGTGCCCTTCTCACTCTGCAGACACAAGGAGCTGAAACTTGAATCCATCCTGAAGAGAATTCTGTGGTTTAATTTACCAAATTGATCTTAGTACCACTCTTCCTGAACTATAATACATAACGTCAGTGTTTTCTTTGCATGAATCCATTTGTGGTACCTAATATTTACAAATGTATTCTGTGATGCTCGAATGTGCACCCCTTTCTTAGGCTGCCCTTTAGAGATTCAGTTCACTTAAAGGGAAAATATTAAATGAAATCAATGGGGCAGGAGAGTTAAAAATTTACATTTCTAACTAATTATCAGGTGATGATAATGCTGTGACTACTGATTCCTGAACCTTAATTTGAGTATCTCAATTTTAAAAAAAGTTTCTTTTAAGTATTTTCTGGGCTGAGAAAAATATCAAAGTTTTTCTGTAGCTGTGAAGTTCAGGGACTCATAGAATCAGATCTCTATCCTGTTTTTTTTTAAATGCCAAATTTTGGAAAATATTGAAACTCATATTTTCATGTAGCACAGTTGGCAAAAAAAAATTCATTAGTGGTATTTCTATCAAACCCAGTAGAAAGGAAAGTTTTAGTAGTAAGAGTATTTTCTGGATTTTTTTCTCCTTTTAAAACAGTATCTCCTTATTTCTTCCTTAACCAACTTGCTACAGTGAAATCTGGCACTCAAAGGAGAGCTATTCACCTAGGCCAACACTCTCACAAACTGATCTGATCTGATCTGATCCTGGCTGAATTTGACAGCGATGGGAGTTTTAAAGGCCATATTGAATTTCAGGATATACAGCTGCCATTAACATAGAGATATCTGAATTTTCCAAAGTAACGATAGACTATGGCGTAGACTCAGAAGATTATGTAGAATTTAGGTTAGAATCTTAACTGGCAGGTAATAATGCCAAGTAATAATGAGTGATTTGAGCACTTGGAAGATTCCTTATCTTCAGAATAGGGAGAGAAAGACTTGCTTGGAGGATTGTTGTGAAGACTTTATATCTATCTCTATATCTATATCTATATGTATATATAGATATAGATATCTATATCTATATCTATACATATATATAGTAAATAGTTGAGCGCTACAAGGGAAGGTTTTAATGTTAAGTCCTATCCAACAGTGAGCACCAAGGAAGCCATATTCTTTTTATATCTAGCTATTTCCTGAAAGAGTGTAAAGGCTTTAAAATTTTCCAAATTAAATTTGTAGACAACTGTCCAAAAACAATATAAAAATGGATATAGAAATCTTAGGCTACTTGAGGAGGAGAGAGAAGTGCCACAAAAGATCCCACTAGGGAGTAGAAGGATATTTATAGAATTAGGAGAAGATAAGAGAAAGAACTGATGAGACATAGATAAAAGAATAAGAGAAAAAAAAACCAGGAAATTATGTAGGGAGTAAAAATAAAAGAAAAAATTAAAAGGTGAACAATTAAAGGGGGAAAGGAAAAAATTTTAAAAAGTAAGAAAAAAGATACAAAGGAGAAAGGCAAAAGAAAATTCCCAATAAACTGGTGAAGACAGGAGGAAAGAAAGAAGAAAAAAAGAACGAAACAAGACAAAAACTGAAAACAATGTATATCGTCACAAGAAACAAAACCGAAAACAACAGAACAAAACAAAAATTCTCCATGAGATGGAACACGGGAGTTTCTTCCAGGTTCTATAATTTGGGGGCAGCATCCACGTCCAGGCACGACCGCATGCTGGTGGATAGAAAAGGAGCCGGACTCCAGATCCACGCTGGATCCGACCACCAGTGGGCAGTACGATTAGGAGAGGGCACCAATGCCAGGACTTTGAAATCTAGAACAATCAGGCTGAGGCTTGGAGGGAGGAGGCATGTGACCTTTAGCTTAAACCCCTTAGGGAGCCTCTTTCTACCTAACTGTGGCTTCCTGACCATAGCTGTCGACTGTGCTCTCATCCATTCGCGTAGAAATGTAACAATGGAGCACTGAACTGAAGCTGTTCTGAGACTTGGGTTCAAATAATCTACAAAGGGGCTGCATGGGACAGTCACATAGAATGATAAAAGTGTCCTACATCTCGATCGTGAGGTGGTTACACAATGTACGCATTTGTCAAAGTGTAATTATAGAAGAGTACACAAAAGTGCTCATTTTATTATATACGAATTACATCTGAAAAAAATGAAAAGGCAATATTTATCACTCCCTTTTCAAATGTGTAGCCATGTTCATCATTGAATACTGTCTTAAAAGTACACATTTTCTTTTTCATCTTCCTCTGAGACAATAACATAATGTGGTATAAGAAGACACATATGATGGGCCAGGGATAACTCAGCGGCACTGTGCCTACTTGGTAAGCACAAGGTCCTGAGTTTGATTCCTGGTACTAAAAAAAAAAAAGTAAAAAGAAAAAAAAGGTACTCCACTGCACCCAGATTGACAATGGTTGTTCCAACAGCAATGGTAACCCTCCTGGTTCCTATGGTAGCTCTTTGAAAACCACATAATCCTAATCAGCAGACATTAGTTAATTATTCTAACCCTTCCAACCCAAGGCCTGAAGTGCAAATTGGGCCATCTGAAGTTCCCCAGGGAGGGAGGCCCACTCAGCAGACTGACTGGGCCCTGACCTGGAGCCCCAGTGAAACTGCAGCTGCTTGGGATTCTGGATAAACAGGAGTCACTTTCTCTGCCCAGGTGGATACCACTGTGAGGGAGGTTTTAATGACATGTATCCCTTTTAAAACTATTTCAGTGCTAAAAATTGGGAACTGATTAAAATAATTATACTAATAAGTTCTGGCATTTATTGAGCACTTATGCTCCCAAGTTTTTTACACACATAATTTCATGTCATCTTCATGGTTGCTCTTTGAGGTGGATGTGATTATTTACTTTTTACAGGTAAGGAGACAAGCCACAGAGAAGTTAAAAAGGTTTCCAAAAGATCCCTGTTAGTATGCAGCAGTGCTGATATTTGAGCTTTGGCTCCAAATCCAGTTCTTTTAGGGAGGAAAAATCAGAAGGCAGCTTTTTTTGTTGTTGTTTGTTTGCTTTTTAAATTCTTTTAAAGTGTTCTTGGAGGTGCAGCCAATTCTGATGCCTCGCAGCCCTTATTATTAGTGTCATATACATGCATATGTATACTTCAATTTAAAATAACTCCTCCTCCTCTTTGTTACTGTTCATCCACCCCTTGCACCAGCCAAATGGTGCACCAGACTATGTCACTAACACTTGTATAATGACTTAGGATCTCACAAACCCCTCTATCTAGCAACAATGTTACTAAAAATAACCACAAATAACTAAAGAGAGGGAAACAAGAGGTGGGAGGTGAGCTGTCCCCATTTGGAAATGTACAACACAGAGTTATAGAAAGGTTTTAACCTTCTAAAGCCATATCCTTGGGGCATTTGGAATAAATGGTAGCCCATTAGGCCATTTCGCTGGAGCCTGAGGCCAAGGGTGGTGAGACGAAACAGGACTTCAGTACTGCATCACCAGCATGTGACACTTTGAGGCAGTGGCTATGACAAGGAGTGTCAGGAAGAGAGTTGGGGTCACTCTGACAGGCAGTGCAGGCACCTTCCAGAGAACCCAGCTCACCCTTACTCCCATGATCTTTCTCACACTTTCCTAGAGTTTGCAGTGTAGACACTGGACCTCCCCACAGTTAGCATAAACGGTGACTGGGGATGTGCCCCCTTACACATTTCAAGGTGAAAATGGCAAGGAACGGTAGCAAAGAGTACATACCACAGCTTTTCAGAAACCGGCTCCCATCCTCAAAGTTTGCAAAATAGCATCAGTAATTCCAGACTAATGAACCACAAGAATATGCCACGCATAGCTTTTCTGCAGGCAGCTCTTGCTGCCACGCGATGCAGAGCGCTGGGGCCTGCAGAGTGGTGCTGCCTCTTCCAGGTACAGCTTCAATGATTTTTATCTCAGCTTGGAACACAAAGTGTGCTCTGATACTAATACTGATAAAAGCGTAAAGGCTGGCGCCATCTGCCATGGCAACTATCAAGATGGCAGATGCTTTTCATCAGTTTTATCTGAACTTTGCATTAATGGGAATTCAGAGACTGTGGGTGCGTTTTCAAAAAAAAAAAGAGGACATTAAAATGATAGCACTCCTCTGAATACAACCAATTCATCAAATATCAACATATTCCCATTGCCTCTATCTCTCTTGTAAAAAAAACAAGGAGAAGAGTCTTGTTTCTTTTTGTTGTTGTTGCTGTTTCCCTCTGTGTGAGCCCCTCAACCCTTCTGTGGCTTTATCCAGGCCACTCCCAGGGAGCTGGCCCTGGGGGACTCGCTTGTGTTGGGGCTGTCACCTCCAAGCAGTCCTGCTGCTGCAGTGGCAAAGAGGATTTAAATGTGCAGTCTCTGAGTGTGAGCGTTCGGAGCCCAGCGCATGTAATAATAGAGACATTTTCCAAAGTACAGAAATAAAAAAAGAGGGGTGGCAAAGACACGGTGTTCCAGGAGAATTGCCTAGAACAGGAATATATATATATATATATATATATATATATATATATATATATATATATATTTCCCCCCCCTTAATTTACAGATTAAAGCAAGCAAGCCCGCCCATGATGCATTAGCCACCGTGGAGTCCAATTACCTGCAGCCCAGGCGCTTAGCAGCCAAGACTGGGAAAGGTGGAGATGTGTAAACACGCCGCCGCGGTAAAGGGCAGCCAGTGGCCACGCTGCTGCTCCGCTGCTCTGCTTTGCCACGGATTATTTTTCAGAAGGTTCTTTCCTTCCTTTTTGCTTGCTAATTAAATCTATATTTTATTTATCTGTACATCTATAAATGTATTTTGAAGGTAATTCCTCAGACTTTTTAAGATATGGGGTTTTGAAGTATAAGTAGCTGTTTTATTACTGTTGATATTATTATTTCTGTTTTTGTGTGTTGTTACATATATAGAAATCATACACTTTTTTCATAAATACACAAATAGACTATATATGCATATTTTCACCTATACCACAGTAATAAAATGAATAGGAAGATGTGTATTAGAAAGAAACATATGATGAAAGAATATACATAAAAAGTATAATATGTATACTTATTTACATATATTTAAAGCATGTCTATTTAAGGTTATTTATATATATTTAAAGTAAAAAAAAAAAACTTTAAAACTGCATAAATAGCTACCAGGAATCAGAGATAACTCTTTGAAAACAACCTTTTTTACCCTGATTAGGGAAAGAACAGAAAATCAAAACCAGATGAAGCTAACAGAAAAAAAAAATTAAAAACTAAAAGAGCCTAGAAAAGGCTGCCTTGTAAGGGCCATGAGCTCCCTCAGGAAACGAGTGGGCTTTGGGTTCAGGAAGAGATGGTAGAGTGAGTCCAGCCTGGCAGGCTGAGGGGTGACCCTGCTTCAGTTACACCCACACAGTGCTGTGGCCTCCTGCTTTTCTTGATCGGGATCACACCAATGGTAGATTTTACCCCATCATGATCAAAGAAACAAGTTTTACCTGTAATTTTTTCATATAAAGATCTACTCTTAGATGTTTTAATGCTTTTTTTGAAAAATAGAGAAGCAAAGAGAGGAGAGAGAGAGAAAAAGAGAGAGAAATGCAGGCAGGCAGGCAGGCAGGCAGGCAGGCAGGCAGGCAGGAAGGAAGGAAGGAAGGAAGGAAGGAAGGAAGGAAGGAAGGAAGGAAGGAAGGAGAAGGGAAGGAAAGGAAAGGAAAGGGAAGGGAAGGGAAGGGAAGGCAAGGCAAGGCAAGGCAAGGCAAGGCAAGGCAAGGCAAGGCAAGGCAAGGCAAGGCAAGGGCGGGAATAAAGGAGGGAGGGAAGGAGAAAGGGAAAGAGGGAGGGAGGGAGAGAGCAACATACACAACAGTGTGGCTCTTGGCTGGTTGTGCTCCCTGCTCTCCACTAAATCATGCGTGATACCTAGGGGGTAAAATTTTATGCCCATAGTGATGCCATGAGCAGAATTTTCTTTAGTGTTTAGTCTACTCAGTTGTCTACTTTTCAAATGAAAAGGAGATGAGTAGGCTATAGTTTTTAAAAACAAAGAAACAAAGGATTTCATTTCAAACACCTTCATTTATGCCTCAACATCTCATTTAATAATTTATAACTTCCCTTAGGCTGAAAAGTTACCCTCAGTTCCCTTCATAGATTTTTCAGCTGAAGCATTGTTTTAGGGGGAAAAAGTCAAGCCCCACATTATTCTGAAGGAAAAACGAGTTTTAATTTATCTCTTTACTACAGGAATGAATAAGTAACCACCTAGTCCTAACAACTCAAATACTAAATAAACCATTTTGTGTCTGTAAAAGGAACAAAAAAAGACAAGGTCATATAAAAGAAAATCGTAAGACACACTGGGAACAAATCTCTAGAAGCAGGACATAAGTACAGACCTCACCAAAAGGGGATGACCAGGCAAAAAGGAGGGAATGGCAAGGCCCACTGATAAGAAGATGCTTCAGGTACCAGCAAGCAAGCATCTACCACACGGAGGCTGAATCCACACTCTGATGCCGGCTGTGTTCTTGTGCAGGCGGCTTCCTTCTCCGATCCTTGGGATCTCTTCTCAAATCAGATTTTCAGCATCAGAAAATCACTAGATGGGATCTTCCTTTTCAGTGCTCATGTGACTCTGTGATTCTCAATCTTTATGTCCCTTCTGAATGCATGCCTCTAAGTGCATACCATCAAATCATCCTGTCTTAATGCTTTGTTTATGAACCACGATATGTCAAAAGGCAGAGTAGAGAAATTAAAATTTTTTTGTACCATACACATATCTCTGAAATCTTCACACAAACTTTTTTGTATATAGATTTTATTTGAATACTGGAGATTGAACTCAGGGCTTCCTGCTGAGCCATACCCCTACCCCTTTTTAAAATGATTTTGAGACAGGGTCTCATTCAGTTGCCAAGTCAGCCAGGCTGGGCTCAAACTTGTGATCTTCCTGCTTCAGCCTCCCAGAGTGCTGGGACTGTAGGTATGCTCTACCATGCCTGGCTTCCATCACATTTTAAATGCAGAATGGAAATGTTGCATTCATATTTTTATTAAAACAAGTAGAACTTTTACTCAAAAATCTTACACAAGTTCTTATTAAAATATACTTCAAAATAACCTTTTCTTCATAAAGGAGGAATCACATCGGTGAATAAATAATATCCTATTTATCTTCTATGTAAATGTGTATCTTTATATACTGGGTTATTTAAGCATGGTCTGCATGTACCATAAAGGAGACTATCATAAGGCCACTACGGTACTAAAAATGTTTTTGCATGGAGGGTATAGTTGCTTCCCATAGACAGATCTCTCTACTATACATTTTTTTAAATGATAAGTATTCCAAAGTATGGGGAAAATCACAAGACTCATCATCAATAACTAAAATAATAGCAAGTATACACTGGATGTTTATGTGTTCATGCTTCATATATGCCATCTCATCTCAGCTTCAAAATACTTCCATAAAAAAAAAAAGGTCTCCATTATCCCATTTTATAGATGACAAGATTGAGGCCCAGAAAAGCTAGAGAACTAGATTAAGATGAGGCATAGAGGGTGTGGTTGAGCCCTGTTGATAACCAAGGAGCCCGACTTCCCAGAGATTGGTGTCAGTGGTTCTGCCTGCCCTATGGGAAGAATGCTGTAACGTCACCTGAAAGGGTGCTAGGCTGTGGAGCACTGGTTCAACGCTCTCCCAGTGGTGATTTCATGAATGTACTACTGCTGTGACTCACCGGTCCCCATGGAGTAGTGAGAATGACAGTGTGATGATGAATTATACTACTGGCTCCACCTGTTTGTTGAACTAGATCAGCAGTTCTCGAACTGTAGCGCATACAGACCATCTGAGGTGCTTGCTAACAGTGCAGATGTTGGAGCCCCTCCACTGGAATTTTGTATTTGCTCTGCCTTAGGGTGCTTGGAAATTGTACGTAGCAGTTCCACAAACAGTGAAAACTGTTATTGCCTTCTCAGGCTTCCCGTCCCTGTCCCTCTCTGGCCCTTCCAGTGCCCTACGAGAGCAGAATTGCCATGAGTGGAACCTAATTGGCCATCAATAGCATTCAAAGTCCTTCAGGTGACCCCCACATGTAGCCAAGGCTGGAAGCACAATGCACAGGCTTTCATAAACCATGATTCTCAGGGGACTCCCCAGCCCGGGATGGGGGAGACACACAGGAGAACAATCCGGGCACTTTGTGGAACCACCCTGTGTAGTCTCTGTCAAGCCCCTTGCCTCTGAGGAGAAGGCTGTTCCCTGCAGGAGAAAAGCACCAGGGGGCACTGTTTTAAACAGCACTGCATTACACCTCAGATGTGCTGGAAGCCCGGAAAAGTTGAGAAAGACTGATGGAGAGAGGCACTCCCAGCTTGGCCTCTCTGTGGTGATGGGAATGTCCCACAGTTCATGCTGTGCGACATGGTTATGCCAAGGCAACTCTGCACTTGAAATGTGGCTGGTATGACTGAGGAGACAGATTTTAAATTTTTAGTTCATTTTAATTAATTTCAGTAGATGTAGAAATGCAAATGTATCTAGGAGTTAGGGTACTAGGTAGCATGGATCTAGAGCAATAAGCTAAAATGATTGCCTTACTTACATTTCACAAATACCGCAAACCAATGTCTAATGTTTAAATGTATCACACACAGAATCTACAGAATCTATCATTTTTCCATAAAGCTTTCTATCTTTCAGTCAGAGTATGAAGAGAACTGTTGAATGCTTTGTTCCTAATTCTATCTAGCAGTTCCTGCCCACTTGGTTACTGAGCTACCAGGGAGCTTCAAGGTTATTTAGGATTGCAAAGCCAAACACTAAGGGAGCCAAGCAGGTAAAATAAACAAATGAGCACACTAATCCATAGCAATAGTGTACCCTTCTGGCAAGGCTCTCTGGTATTTTTCTTGAAACACGGGCGTTGCTCTGTCCTCTTTCATCTTTTAGCCCAGTATTTTCTTGCATAACCTTATGCCCTTATATCCAGAAAACAGGAGAAATTTTTTATCATAGCAGGGCACCTGAGAGGGTAGTAACAGGTGTGTGCCTGAGGTGAGAAATATAGTAGGAGAGAGTTTTAAGGCTGGAAGAGACTTAAAACCAAAAGCCTTAGAAAAGCCACTTCATGATAATCTACTTTTCCCCTCTATAAAAGGAGAATCTTTGTCTTTTTACCATATTTATCTAAAGTCATAGAACTAGCTGCTTCCAATTCCAAAGTTAGAATTCCAAATAGTTCTGTAAACTTTCTTTCCATTAAACCCTTACCAAGACTGGCTGAAATAAGCCAATAAAATCAGATCTGTGGACATGCTTGGAAAACTATGAACCTCCATCCCCATGTTAATTATTAGTATTACTAGTAATCCAGAGCACCACATACCTATGTTCCTAAGTAAAATAAAAATGATTTTGGAATATTTATAATCTGGATATCTCAAATTCTGCCAGCTTGTAACTACCATAGAAATATGCTGCATAAGTTAGGAATTAGTTTTAGCTGCTAATCACAGAAACTGGATATAACAGTGGCTTCACAAAAAATCTATTCAGGGAAAACTATAATACCCTGAAAAAAGAAATCAAAGAGGATCTCAGAAAATGAAAAACATCCCTTGTTCATGGATATGAAGAACAAACATTGTGAAAATGACCATTCTCCTAAAATTGTTACACAGATTTAATGCAATTCCAATCAAAATGCCACTAGCATACCTCACAGATCAAGAGAAATCACTCCTAAAATTCATCTGGAACCAGAAGAGACCTAGAATAGCAAAGGCAATTGTAAGCAGCAAAGCCAAGGCAGGAAGCATCACAATCCCTGACTTGAAGTTATACTACAAAGCTACTGTAATAAAATCAGCATGGTATTGGAATAAAAACAGACCCAAAGATCAATGGAATAGACTAGGAAATACAAAAACAACTACAAACACACTCAGCCACCTTATCTTTATAAAGGGGCCAAACACATCCACTGGAGGAAGGATAGTCTCTTCAATAAATGGTGCTGGAAAAATTGGCTCTCCATATGCTGAAAACTAAAACTAAACCCATGCCTGTCACCTGTACTAAAGTCTAAATGGATCAAAGATCTAAATATTAAAACAGAAACATTAAACTTGTTGGAAGACAAAGTAGGTAGAAATCTTGAAGACATAGGGGTAGGTAGAGAATTCATGAACAAGAATCAAACCATACAGGAAATACTTCACAGAATCAATAACTGGGATCATGTCCAATAAAGAATTTTTGCATGTCAAAAGAAATCTCCAGCATAGTGAAAAGAAAACCCACAAATTGGGAAAAATCTTTCTGAATGGTCCCTCAGACAAAGGATATCCGTCTACAACATACAAAGAATTTTTAAAAATCAGATCCCGAAAATTCAGAGACCCATTCCAAAAATGGGCAGCTGAGATGAATACACAGTTCTCAGATGAAGAAATACAAATGGCAAACAAATACATGAAAAAATGTTCAGCATCATTGGTCATTAGAGAGGTGCAAATTAAAACCACACTGAGGTTCCATCTCACTCCAGAAAGAATGGCCAGGATCAAGAAAACTACCAACAACAAATGCTTGAGAGGCTGTGGGGAAAAAGGAACTCTTCTGCACTGTTGGTGGGAATATAGACTGGTGCAACCACTGTGGTCAGGCTGGAGATTCCTCAAAAAGCTGGGATTGGAAGTCCCATTTGACCCACCTATTGCACTTCTAGGCATATTCCCAGAAGAACTGAAAACATCATACCACGGTGATATATGTGCACCCATATTTATAGCAGTACAATTTCTAATAGCCAGATCTTGAAAATAACCTAATATCCATCAACTGAGAGATGGATAAAAAAGATGTGGTATTTTATACAATGAAGTACTACTCAGCTATAAAGAATGATCACATGGAGATATTTATAATTAAATGGATGCAACTTGAGACCATACTCATAAGTGAAATAAATCAAACTCACATGTGTAAATACCATATTGTTTCCCTAGTTTAAGAAATGGTAAGAGCACATAAGATACAAAAAACTCAGTAATTACAGTGAAAGGATAAGAATCTGTGTGAAGGAGAAAAAATAATATCTTAGGGAAAATGAGGAAAAAGAAAAAGGAAGGGAAAAGAAAAAATGTCTAAAATTATATTAACACACTTAGGATAGACAAGATGATTGGGCAACAAATTCTATAAATTCTTAGAACAAAATAGTTAACATTCATAGGATTGAAACAATTGTGCATATTATTTTAGTGATCTAAGGAACTCTTGAAGATCATTATGTAAAATAACAACCCTAGTTATGCTCATACCACCTTGTTTTGAAGGCCTATATTGTCAGTGTTCTGGGATCTTTATTATTGTTTATATGTCTTTTTCATTTAATGTTTTTCTAGGAATTTGTTTTGTCTTGTTTTACTTTATTTTTCCTTCTAACACAGAAAGAATAGGTATACATGTAGAGACTCATGCATGCATAGAACTTCTAAAAAGTTTATGTGAATCAATTATATAATGCATGATGAAATGAATGGCTACTTTGAAGAAAAAGAGACACTAAGGTACCCAGTGCTGATTCCATAGCATCATGATGTGAAATCCAGCAATACTATTATTCTTTGTTCAGAGGGATTTTAGTCTGTTTTGTCTTGTTTAATTTCAACATACATGAAGGTACGGACAGCTATTTTGAAGAGAACGAGAGATATTATGGCAGCCATTGTTGACTTTCCTATTGCCTCGTCTTGAAGACCTAAAATGCCTTCATCATCCTGTTCTGATCAGTTCTATACTATTTTGTTTGTATGAATTCATTGTATGTGAAGATTTGGATAGCTATTTGGAAGAAAACAAGCGACAATATGATAGACAGTGAAGATCCCCAGTTATCTTGGTTTGAAATCTGTGTCTCTTACATTGTTATCTTAGGATCTGTTTTGTTCTGTTTAATTTTATCCCCTTTAAAAATAAAATTTTTTTAAAAAGTGGCTTCATTAAGAGATTATCTTTTGCTCATGAAAATGAAATCCAGGGGTACACAATCCAGGATTATTATAGAGACCACCAACAAGCTATTAATTCAATCAATAACTAAATAATCCACCAAAGCAAATTTAGATTTTAGGATGCAAAATCAGTTTAGGATTTCTAGATATCGATTTTTCTAATTTCTATAAAGTCATAATATACTGACTGGCCCTGCTACTCAGGCCAATATGAGAAAGCTTGTTTTCTGGACACAGCTCTGCAAAATGGTGCCTAAGAGCAAAAAATGAAGGATTATACCACATTCCAATCTATATACAATCCAACACCAAGGTGCATAAATCTTTCATAATATTTCTGGTTACTTGATGACAGATTGCTAGAAGTAAAAATATGGTATCTTCAGCTGTATTGGTGAAATGCCTTCCTTAAAGCTTGGAACTATTTGCATTCTCAACTGTAGAGAATGAGAGCTTCTCTTACCACAAATTCGCTGGAGTTGAGAATATTCTACTTTTTAATTTCCCCCTCAGGGTAAAGTGCACAGGAAAGAAAGGACATGTAATAGCACTGAAATGTTATTTTAATCTGCATCCTTTGGGTCATGACTGAGCAACCAGGTGATACAGCTCAGTGAGTGAGATCACAAAGTATGGAGGTTGCTAGAACAACATGGTGCCTCCTTCTGGGAAGCCAGAAAAAAAGCAGTCCAGTAAAACAGCTAGTCACAAGAAAATCATTGAAATCAAAAAGATTTATCAGAGGGGAACCTAAAAGATATATATGAATATATATATATATATTCTTAAAAATTGTGCCTGATTTTGATATCCCTTTCTCTCTCAGTACACACACACACACGCACACACACACACACACACTCCCTATTAGTTGTTAGATAAACTTTAAGTGTTTCACTTCTAGTTATTTTTAGTAGTTTCACATTTGCTACAAAAAGCAACAATTTACAACCAAGTTATTACAAGTCCTTAGAGTTCATCTGGTTTTTGAAACCCATTGGCAGATGGGCTGAGTATAGTTGATAAAATTGTTCCATATTTCCAGTTTCTTTGGCAATTTTGGTATGAACATGTGTACCTGAAATGAATATAACTATTTCCAACATGAAGTGTGGTTTTAAATAAATATTTGCATTTTACCATTATTGCATGGATATATTTGAGAGACACATTAATACAACTATTTATAATTAGGTAAAATTATCTAGGCAAAATTTTTAAAAGTTGAACTTTTTCACTTTTTTGTTTTTGAAACAAGATCTTGCGGTATAGTTCAGGTTGGCCTTGAACTCACTATGTAGCCCAGGGTGGACTTAAACTCACCGTGATCCTGCTCACTCAGCCTCCTGAAACTGGATTATAGGTGTGTGCTGCCACACCTGGATGAGAAGCTAAAATGTAAGTAGTATTTTAAAGAGATGAAGAAATAAAATTTGAAATATATTGAAAATACATCAAAATATGCATTTGAGATTACTGGAAAAGGAGAACCAAATCTAACAAAGAAAGGTAAGTGATAAGAAGGCAGAGCAATTGTACAAGGTCACTTGAGTCACTTGCTGGAGCCCTTCATAAGCAACAAATATGGAAAGATTTATTTTATTAGAGCCATAAAGAATCACTAGAGGTTTAACTCACAAGTACCACAGCTCCAGTGCCTATGCAAAATAACCTAGAGTGGATAGAGATAGTGCCTTAAAGATGGGAAAGAAGACTGTTGTAAATTAAGAAGCAAACGGGAAACTGTGTGCAGGAGAGACACAGGAAAGAAACCCGGACTCAAGAAGGTCAGAAAAGAGCACAAGATACACCCCAGCAGCTCACAGAGTACTTCCACTGGGAGCAGTGATCATTTCTGGCAATGGCACCAACATGGCAGTGACCTTCTTTGAGCACAGCTATTGCTTCCTTGAATCCAAAAGCCTTTGGCAATTCACTTCCTCTGTCCCCTAATGAATTCATTAGGACTCTCTCATGTCTGAATGTGTACAAATACTTTCTGAGCCTATTTATGTCTCGAGGTGACACAATATCTTAGTGTGAGCAGTTGCCTTTTGCAAGTGACTATTTGTGACCAAGGACAGAAAGAAAGGAAGATACCTGTGAAGTTTGAGGTTTAATGGATCATTAAATAATAAAGATGATATAAAAAGAAAAAGAAATAGGGGGACATCCCAGCACTGAAAAATAGGAAATGGAACTGTGGATGCACAGCCAAAGAATGCAGGTCAACAATAATTATTACATTGTAGTGGAGCAGGCTGGAGGAGAGTCTCCATTTGGAATGCAGAGAGAGCAGTTCTACAAGACAGATCGCATTAATATGAAAAGAATATTATTGAAATCAAGAAGGTACAACAGAGGGCAACCAGAATGATACAATGACTCAAGGACCTTAATTATTTACAAAGGTTGGAAACACAGTTGCTCTACATGCTTCCTTTAAAGAAAAAAAAAAAACATAAAGGGAATGTCCTCAGTTCCAGGGATGCAGATATAGGAAAATTTGCAAGGACCAAATGTCAAAGAAACAAAAAGAAGGGGCATGTATTTAAATGCAGAAAGAACATAACGTTAAATAAATTTTTGCAAAATTTCTTTACAAAGGCAGGGGTAAATTGACAGTACAAACCACCTTGTAGGTTCAGACTGCTAGTATCTGTGTAGTATATGTATCATAGGTATGTGTGTATTTATACAAACACAATACATTTTAAGGAGATAAGCATTACAAAGGAAAAATAATTATGGGATGACACAATTGCAAGCTCAACTAGACCTACAGAGATTTCCTGCTCTAAAATGGTCTGAGTTCCTGAGCTCTTCCATGTAATTTTCCACACTTTTGAGTGCCCATTGGCAATGCAGGCTAAATATTAAAACAACTCAAGTGACATACAAGTGAAATACACAGGAAAATAAATTTGATCTCAAACAATAAAAATAATACTTTTAAAATAAAGACAGCATATTGGCTACTCATTCAAACTATGACACTCTGGAGAATTCTTTCTGTGAAAGAACCAAAAATCTATTACAAACCATTTACTCTGGCCACTAGACACTAAACCCCTACCATGCGCTCACTGACTCAGATATTTATCATTTATATTTTGACCATACTGCTACATAAAGAAAAAGTGTTCAATGTCTACCATATACTCTGTAATCCAAAACAGAAATATGAGGCTTAGGCCTTGTTCCCAAGAAGATACTGCTAAGTTTTTCTTAGTTTCTTGTTTGCAACTGTATATCCAAGACTGAGCACAGCACTATGCACTAAATAAATGCTAAAAAGTCAAGGACAATATCAGCTATTGTTTTAAGTTAAATGTACAAAGGCTAGGCTTTTGAAATACATTTGCTCATTTTTATTTGTCAAGTAGGTACCCTGAGCCCTCTTTTGTAGAAGAATGTGTCTAAAGGAACATGCCTTTGAGTAACACAGGCAGGACATAAGCCCAGACTTGTGCATTTCCCTGTAAATCAATGTGTTATTAATCTAGTTGTGAAAACAATTATAAGTCCATGAGAAACAACAATAAGTGATTCAAAATGAAAATACTTAAAAGCTAGGAGATAAGCACACATATCATGCTTTAGGGAAGTTCAGAACAGATGAAGACCGGGGCAACCAGATTCATCCTAGAAATGGAACCATGAATGGTCCTTCAATGATGAGAGGAGAAGAGGAAAAAATTACCAAAAACAGCTGTATGGGTAATTGCTGGGAAATAGTAGTGGTTACCAAACCTAGCTGGGGAAGTCTGGATTAGGAATGAGGAGAAGCCCAAATAGAGGAAAATGATATGTTTTTGTCCCTAATGATAATCACTGTGTGATAAAAGATACTTTTTAGATTTTGGAGGGAAAATTGGTATAACTCAATTAGTAGAGCATAAAGTCTTATTTGACACCTTTCTATTTCTACCTGTTATTTCAACTGCCCCATGGTGTTTCATGGTGCAAAAGCTATACATGCCTCCCAAGATGGTGCCTCAGACCACAAATGGTTATGAAGTGTATGAAATGCAGCTGCCCCAATTGAGATGTGCTGTAAGGTACCAAAAAAAATTTAAGACTTAGAAAAAATATAAAAACTATTCCACTATTGTTTTTATCTTGGCTACACAGTGATCTTTTAGATGAAATAAGTTCACTATAATATATTATTAATTTAATATGGCTACAAAAATCTTTAAATTGCTTATGTGGCTCACATTATATTTCTATTGTTCATATATTAGTTTTCTAGGTCTGCCATAACAAAGCAAAATAGACCAAGTGGCTACACAGCAGAAATTTATTTTCTCATAATCCCAGAGGCTTAAAGTGTAAGATCAGGTGTTGGGAAAGTTGTTTTCTGAGGCCCCTCTCTTTGGCCATTACGTAGCCATCTTTCTCTCCCCTGGTTCTTCCCATGGTCATGTGTGTGTGTGTGTGTGTGTGTGTGTGTGTGTGTGTGTGTGTGTGTGTGTTAACCTCTTATAAAGACACCAGTTAAACCGGATTAGGACCCAGTATAATAATCAAATTTTAGCTCTTTTAAAATCAGATCTTTGGGCCAGGAGTTTAGCTCAGTGGCATAAGCACCAGCCTGACAAGTGCAAGGTCATGAGTTCAATCCTTGGTACCCCAAAAAATAAATAAATAGAATAAAATAAAATCATATCTTTTAAAAAATAACATTTTCAAGTACAGTAAGATTCAGAGTTATGGGGTTGGGACTTCAACATATGAGTTGTTGGGTAGGAGGCAAAATTCAGGCCTGCTAACTCAAAGTATTGATTAGGCATAATATCTCCTGAAGTGTTTTTAGTGTGTCGTAATGTAGAACTGAGACAAGAGTTAAGAGGAAGCAAAATTTCTCCACAAGGCTTACCAAAGTAGGAGAAGCAAGCAAAATCAGCAGAAAAGGTAAATTGAAAGATACGAATAAGTGTAGAAAAGAGAAGGGAAAGAAAAGGGCAGTAATGTGATTAGAAAATAGAGAAATGAAAAAAAGAAAGTTGCTCATGATAAATTCCATGTGGCAAGAATTCTAAAGGAATTGTAAGAACAGGCAGTAACCTAGCATGCAACTTGACATGTTTGTTTTGCTACTTCTTGGTATGTGTGTATCTTTTGTGACCAGCAAAATTCAGGAAACACAACCACTTGGTATAATTGGTTGCCTTGAAACATCACAGCAAAAGGGACTGTGGCACAGCCTTAGAAGACACACCACAAAAGGCAAGACAGGAGGAAATTATGAACCCAACAGCTAAAAGGAACTGAAGAAAGCAAAATGCCAGAAGACATGTGAGTCTCAGAGGCTCCATAGTGGCTGGCCTAAAGCTTATGAAAGGAGTGAGTTCACAGTCTCCCACAATATGTGGAATGAGGATTTGTACAATTTAACTCAATTATTAAAGGTCTTCAAGGGATAAGAACACAAAGCGAGAGTATTTGTGAGTTTTTAACACAAATATGTAGACTTTTTTCTACATATACTCATTTCTATATTATCTTATGCAATTTGCAAACAAACACCATCTCATTTGGTTTTCAAACAAGAAAAGAGAACCTATGCTCAGTAGAAAATTTTACTGTACCACTTAACATTCCCATTTTATGGAAGAGAAAACTGAGGTTCAGAGGACCTTCATGGTTTAGGAACTAAACGCCAGCACATTCAATACTATCTCAGTCCTCCTCCAATCTTCTACAATCTCTGCCACAAAAAGAAGTAGCAGCAACATACATGCTTGCACACACGTGCACACACACACACCCAGTACACAAGTGTACTGGTTTCTCTATCCTCATATTTATGCCAGAATCTCTGACTATCATTTCCCTTTCTAAATTACTATGTTATTCAGCTCTAAATACTACTGATGAAATAAGAAAATCGAAGCTAGTAAATTATCCAGGAAACTCACCTCAAATTAGAAAATATTTTTAAAGACACAGTTAAATGTATAGAACAGCCGCTTTAGTAGAACTATGGCCTGAGTTGGTAAACTGCCTCTGGACCTCAGATCTATTCTTTCTTGTGGTTACTGCTGCCCAGGGCAGAGACTGGATGCTGAGTGACTGGTTTAAAGTGTGTCATAAGAGGACATCTTAAACTTTCCTTGCTCTACCAGCATGAAAATGAAAACATATGCAATGTAAAGAAAGAAACTTTCACTCAGTGGTAGATTTTAAAATTTAGTACATACAGCTCTCATTTTTTCATTTTCTATATGCAATTCTCACAATATGAATTATTCATAAATCCCTCCCTGATCCAAGAAAGAATGGGGCAAATTATGTAGAAGCATATCTTTATATCTTTTTACAAGTTGTTTGATTTTTTTTGGCTTTAAAGTTTATAATTTATATACGGACACAGGTTGGTACACTAACATTACTTTCAGACCAATCCTAACTGTGAAAACACATAAGGATGACTTTAGTAGGCGAGAGGAGCACCAGCCACTCCCCCTCAGACAACCTCAGCAGCCCATGAGAGTGTCATCCCACCTTTTCCCCAGCCCAGAGGAGCTCAGCAGCTGGCAGAAATGTTGGCAACCCCTCGCTGCCATGTGGAGGAGTTCAGAAGCTGGTGAGAGCATTAGTAACTCATTCCCCCACCTGTAGTGCCTCAGTGGCTGGCAGGAGCCTCAGCAACCCCATGCCCTACCCAGAGGACATTGGTGGGCCTGCAAGAGTGCAGAGGATACCTTCTTCTGTAAGAAGATACAAAGTAGGCTGTGAGAGCACCAGCAAGGCCTCCTCTACCCAGAGGGGTAACAATACAATCTAAGGGTTGGTTCACATCAATATTCCTACCTAGTCAGCCTAGGGAGAATATAGGACTCACACAAATGGACCAGCAGAAGAAATTCATTTGACTGGCCCCTCCTCTATACTGTGGGACTCTGCAACTGGGTGAATGTCAGCCACACAACAGGACCCTAAGACAGATGATGGATGGTCAAGACTAGTGAGATTGAAAAGGTCATAATATTACCCAAGAGGTGAAATGACAAAACAAAAAAGCAAAATTTAATCTCAAACCCTAGCCCATCTGTAACAAGTACAGGAGATATCAACATAGAAGACACTGGAAGTCACACACCTGAAATTTCTGAAAAAATAGCAACCAAAAACAACAATAGTAACAACAACAAAAACCATGAGGCTGTACAAGAAATCAGATCAGAAATAATCTCGCAGTTATAAAAAGAAATGAAAACATTAATGAAGGAATTGCTCAGCATAGCTAAAGAAGACATAGATTTTTAAAAATGTACAGGAGCATGGAAAAATGATGGAAACCTAGAATGAACAATATAGGAAAGAAATAGAATGCTTGTGACAATTTTAAAGACATATCCAAGAAATTAAAAATTCCACTGAACGCTGGCAAAATCACTGAATGAAACTGAAGACAGACTTTCAGACCTTGGAGACAAGATTGTGGTTAGCAATCACAAGAAATACATTGGCAGAATGAATCAAGAAACAAGATTCAACAATATGCTGCATACAAAAAACATATTTAAGCCAAAAAGAAATTCATAGATTGAAAGTCAAAGGATAGAAAACAATATTCCATGAGGCAGGAACCCAGAAAAAAAGCAGGGGAAGCTATTCTGCTTGCAGATAATGTGAACTTCAAACCAAAAATGATCAGAAGAAATAAAGAAGGTCACTACATACTTGTTAGGGGGAAAATTCAAGCAAAAGAGATAACAACCATAAATATATATATATGCACCAAATATGGGAGCACCCAACTATATAAGACAAATAATAGACATGAAAAATCAAATACACAATAACACAATCATAACATGGGACCTTAATACCCCATTATCACAAAGAGAACAACTAGACAAAAAGTCAGCAAAGAAATAACAAAATTGATCCAAACCAGTGGACAAATGGACACAACAGACGTTTATAGAGTATTCCCACAACAACATCAGAATACACATTCTTCTAAGCTGCACATGGGACATTCTCTAAAACAGACCAAATACTAGCCCATAGAACATGCTTAACTAATTGCTAAGGAGTTGAAATTATCCCATGCATATTATCTGACCATAATACACTGAAATTGGAAATTAATGGCAAAACAAACTATAAAAATTACATAAACACATGGAAATTAAATAATACCCCCTGAACAATCAATAGGTCAAAGATGAAATTAAAGAAGAAATTAAACAGTATCTACAATTAAATGAAAATGTAGATACAACATATTGGAACATGTGAGACACAACAAAAGCAGTCATAGAGGAAAATATATAGCAGCAAATAATCACATCAGGAAAACAGGACAAGCACAGATAAACAACTTAATGTTGCACCTCAAACTTCTAGAAAAAGAAGAGCAAGTCAAGACCAAAGCTCACAGAAAGAAGAAAATTATAAAGTTCAAAGTAGACATTAATGCAATTGAGACTAAGAAAACAATATAAAGAATTAATTAATCAAAGAGCTGGTTCTTTGAAGGAATAAATAAAGTTGATAAACCCCTAGCCAATCTTTTCAAGAAAAGAAAAGAAAAAACTCAAATTCACACAATGAGGAATGAAAAGGGTGAAATTATTACAAATCCTATGGAAACTCATAAGATCATCAATACCTACTTTGAAAATCTTTACTTACATATTGGAAAATATAGAAGAAATGGACAGATTCCTAGAAATGGATGAATTACCAAATCTGAATCAAGAAGACATAAAAACTTTGAATAACCCAATATGAGTTAATGAAACTGAAAACATAATTAAAAACTTACAAAGAAAAGCCCAGGTCCAGAAGGATTCATGGCTGAATTCTATAAGAAAATTTGAAAAGGTGTAAAAACAATATTCTTCAAACTCAATAATGAAATTGAAAGGGAAGCGATTTTCTCTCATTCATTCTTTGAGGTAAGTATTACTCTGATACCAAAACCAGAGAAAGCCTCAACCAAAAAGGAGTACTATAGGCCAATCTCCCTAATGAACACTGACACAAAAATTCTCAGTGAAATACTAGCAAACAGAATACAACAAGTTGTCAAGATGATTATACATATGACTAACTAGGAATCACCCCAGGAATGCAAGGATGGTTCATCATATGCAAATGAATAAATGAAATGTACCACATCGACAGATCCAAAGACAAAACTCACATGATCATCACAATAGATGCAGAAAAAACTTTTGATGAAGTCCAGTACTCATTCATGACTTTAAAAAAAAAAACCTACAGAAAATCAGAATAGCTGGTCTATATCTCAATCTGATAAAGGCCATTTATGACAAACCAACAGCCAACATCATACTAAATGGATAAAAACTTAAAGCTTTTACTCTTACATCAGAAACAAGACAAGGATGTCTACTCCCACCACTTCTGTTCAGTATAGTGCTGGAAATATTAGCCAGAGCAATTAGACAACAGGGAGAAATAAAAGGAAAAAGGACAACAAAGGCAAGGCAGGAGGCATCACAACCCCTGACTTGAAATTATATTATAAAGACACAGTGATAAAATCAGCATTGTACTGGCAAGAAAAAAAAAAAAGCAGATCTCAGGATCAATGGAACAGACTAGAAGATGCAGACACAACTACAAACACACTCAGCCACCTTATCTTTGACAAAGGGCTAAACATTTTCACGGAAGAAGGATAGTCTCTTTAATAAATGGTGTTGGAAAAATTGGCTTTTCACGTGCCAAAGACTGAAACTCAATCCATGTCTACCACCAGGTTCTAATGTAATGTCAAAGTGGATCAAAGATCTAAATATTAAAATAGAAACAGTAAATCTATCAGAAGACAAGATAGGTGGAAATCTTGAAGATATAGGGGCAGGCAAAGAGTTCATTAACAAAACTCAAATCTCATGGGAAGTACTTCAAAGAATCAACAACTGGGATCTCGTCTTATTAAAAAGCTTTTGCACTTCAAAAGAAATCACCAACAGAGTGAAAAGAAAACCCACAGAATGGGAAAGAATTTTAGCCTGTAGTTCCTCTGACAAAGGACATATATCTAGCACATCTAAAGAATTGAAAAACATCAGGCCCCTCAAATTCAAAGACCCAAATGGGCAATAAATATATTGAGGAAATGTTCACCATCACTGGTTATTTGAGAAATGCAAATTAAAACAACACTGAGATTCCATCTCAGTCCAGAAGGAATGGCTATCATGAAGAAATCAATCAATAACAAATGTTGGTGGCGCTTCTCCACTGTTGGAAGTGCAGACTGGTTCAACCACTGTAGATAATGGTGTGGAGATTCACACCATTATCATTATCATTATCATTATCATTATCATTATCAAAAAACTAGGACTGGAAGTCTCATTCAATCCAGCTATTCCCTTCTGGATATTTTCCCTGAAGAATTGAAAACATCATGCCACAGCAATATATATACACCCATGTTTATAACAGCACAATTTGTAATAGCTAAATCTTGGAAACAACCCAAATACCCATCAATCACAGAATGTACAATGGAGTATTACTCAGCTATAAAGAAGGATAAACTTGAGGATTTTAAAGGTAAATGGATGCAACTTGAGAGCATGCTGATAAGTGAAATAAATCAGACTTGCATGTGTAAATTGTCTGCCTAGTGTAAAAAAACTAAAAGAGTAAATAAGATACAAAATGTACAATAGATACTGTGAAAATGAAAGGGAAAGAAAGTGCCCAAAAGAAAAGAACAACTGGAATATGGAAAAGGAGATTTAAAAAAAGAAGGGAAAAGATATACATATATATGTATATACACACACACATGTATGTGTGTGTGTATAGATAGATATACAGGATAGATAACTATACTGCTAATCTCAGTTCATCAAAAAGAACAATTGGTACTTTCATTGTTCAATCGTTTGATCATTTTATGCCTAGATCTTATAATCTTCATAACTACTTTGAATATAACAATATGCAATATATTACCTACTGTTAATTTCCTATTATTTTGTTTTGACATTCTGTATCATTATTTTGTTGTTGTTGTTTTTCTAAAATAAAAAAAGGAAAACACATAAGTATCTATACATATCTTTTTCTATTGGCTAGTTAACAGAATGTCCAGTGATTTCTTTCGTAAACACAAGTTTTAGAAAAATCTTAGGAAAAGAGATGCACCTGGTTTGCTATAGACCAATAGCAAATTCAGTACATCTCCAGCAGGAAAATGTATGACGTTTCTGAAAATTTCCAAAGTCACCCCACCCCTTGCTCCTCAAAGCGTGGCCCAGAGATCAGCAGCATCAGCCTCACACCAGAGGTCGTAAGAAATGCAGGTTCTCTACCTACTCATACAGAACTGGTACTTTAGAGCATCCACAGCTCATTCCTGCACTCAGGAAGTTTTGAAAAGTGCAGGTCTAGACAATCTGTACTTACTGCCTCTAAATCCTGACGGAAAATTTTAGGCCCCAGCAATACCCAGACACTTGAGTTAAAAATCACCAGTTCAACCCTGTGAAATCATCAGCACTGCTGTGTCCACACTGCTGATGCAGCACAGAGCCAGGGGGATCACAACAGTCTAGAACACGGCACGTATTCCTAGCTAAGGGAGACTGAAATTGCGCAGTAGGCTTCCAGACTGCTCAGAGATGGCCTCCATGTGTCCAAAGCTACTGCCTGGTACTGCAGCCTGACTGGAGAACTCAACAGAGCATTTTGCCTTGAGTGTGACACATGATGTGGAGGGAGTTTATAGGGTAGGAAAGAAATAAGAGGAAAAGAAATGGGGATGAGAGAGAAAGCGCTTAGGTGTCCTGGGCATGGAAGGATAACTCCTTAGAAAGACTAGAAGGACTTAGCGGGAGGGAGTGAAGACACCATTCTGAGAGTAATCAAATTGCATAGGACATTGTCTGTCTGGCTGATGTAACCTTCTAAGGAACAAATGCTCTCTCTTGGCACCTCTAAAGGAGACGCTGCAGAATATCATGAGGCACCAGCCCACTCTGCAGACACTTGCAGGGCTGAATATTTGTCCTGGGGCCATGAGTCCTGTCATCAATCCAATTCCAAAGTGGCAACTGTGGGAGAAAAACAGCCCACAGCATGATATTCTTTAACAGAATGAGCTATTGGATTTTAACCTGCTAAGGATGCACTGATAAACCTGGATTGCCCATCACTAGAAGAAATGATGCTGGGACCAGACAGAAGTGAGGGTGCAGATTGACTGACTTTTTTATTTCATATTTGTTCCTGGGAAGACTGACTTCTTTACTGTGGCAGCACCAACCAGTGCCATTATGTCACAAGGCCATTGGAGAGCTTTATGGTGAATGTTTATTTCCATTATAAATACTGGTTAGGTTGGGTGGTTGAGATCTCAAAGTTTTCCTGTTATACTGGGCTCAATCACTTTGACCCACATTGTTAAACCACATACATAATCTCTGCACAAAAAATTAAATGTGATGCCAAAATCAACACCATTAATTAAGTTGTGGAGGAAATATTATCCAAGTCAATCCTTAAATTAATCACTAACTTCAGATCAACAATGTGTGAACAAACAAGTTGCTTAAAGTTCATGTTTAGAACCCAACACAGTTATTAAAGTTCAACTGATGAATTATTCAGTTGAATCTTAATAACTGAAAATAATGCAAAGTAAATACATATTATAAAATACATATATATTTGATTGCTAGAAAATTACTTATCTCAGACAAGCAAATCAGCACATAGATTTTCATTTACTTAAAGTTAGTGAAAGAATATCAGAGTTCATTTTTCTCAATAATTTTCAATAAAGAAATAGCCAAAAATAATCATATTATTCATATTCTAATATTTCAAACTCATATGTATATGTGAATGTATCTATATACACAACTTAATAGTAAGTGTAGGTTCTGTTTCCCATACAATACCTCAAAATGGGTTCCACTTTAGAAAAGAGGGGTTCCATCCCATAGAGCAGTCCAGAAGTTAGGAGCATAGGAGTAATAAAAGGTATAATTGAATTCTAGTCCCCTTCTATCTGAGCTCCATGGGCTAGCTAATTAATCTTTCTACATGCCTTATGTCCTCCTCAAATAAAAATTATACTCTAATCTAGCATTGTTGTGAAGACTAAAGAGTAATATATTGCTAATTCTAGTGTAGAGATAGAGAAAGTACATAACAAGTCTTGAATATCTTGTTTTCCCAGAAACTATGGAAGTGCTTAAAGAATAATGGATAAATGAGATAAAATCAAGACAATGGTCTGGGTTCTAATCCCCAGATCTATAAATATATTGCTTAACATGCAAAGGAGGAATAAGGTTGCAGATGGAATTAAGCTTGCTAAGAGTCTAACTTTAAGGAGTTTAGCCTGGATAATACAGGTGGGTCCAATGAAAAGACACAGGTCTTTAAAACTAGAAGAGAGCAGACTAGAGATCAGAGCCAGACTGACTTAAATACACTAGCCTGGTGGCTTTGAAGACAGAAGAATGTAGCCACAAGCCAAGAAATGCAGGCAGGCCCTAGAAGCTGGAAATGCAAGGAAACTGATACTCCCCAAGAGTTTCGAGGAGGAACACAGCCCTGCCAGTACCTGCATTTCAGCCCAGGAAAGACATTTTCAGAATTTGGGTCTCCAGAACTGTATAAATCTGTGCTAAGCCACTAAGTTTGTGGTAATATAACTATCAGAAACTGATACAGCTGCCAAGAAAACAGGATCCAGCTTGCATATGTACCAAGAAGGGGGACAATAAAACAATGGGCAACATTTGAGGAATCTGGGTGAAGGGTATAAACATATTTTTCTTACTGAATGCAGTTTTTGCAGTACTTTTGAAAGTATGTCAAAAATCAAAATTTTCAAAAAAAATGTTTGTATAGATGAGAGTCAGATCTGCAGCATCCATTACGCCACACAGTCAGGCAAATCACTGCCTCTTTGACCTCAGGAAAACATCAGAGATTGAGGTTCTGGAAAGGCTCGGGCCCAGAACCATCATGCCGACAGAGGAGGACAGTTCCAGTGCTGGGAATTGAAGTTTGGGATAAATTCAAATGGTTTTGTCCCCTTTAATTTCTCCTCCTCCACTAAGCTTCAAAGCACAGTCAGTCAGTCTTCACTCCCTACTGACTGACATAAGTTTAGATCACTATTGTCTGGAAAAACTAACCAGTCCTGAAGAACACAGAGGAACTCAGTAAAACTGCAAGGCTGCAGCTCAAGGAAGCCCACACTGAGGGGAACCATCTACACACAGCGTGGTAAGCCAAATAATGGTCCCTCAAAAATTACCATGACTTAGTCTTTGAGTACCTTCGACTACAGGGGTGATTAAAAAATATAGTGAATGTTTACATTTTAAAAATAAATTTATTACAGCAAAAGCCACATTGCCATTAATCCCCCTCAAAACATCCCTCACTTTGGACCCACTGATCCCGTCATTCTTCCCACTTTCTGAAGCAGTTCTGGAAGTCCCTCGTGAGTGTCTTTATGAAATGTGATAAAAAATAAATAAAGTGAGTGCTGCTGCCAAGTGTCATCCAAAGAAAGACATTATGGTGTCTCTCGTTCATTGTATTCACTGGATCCAGCACCATGTGATTGCCAGTGGCTCTTCCTCAGAGTCAAAGTGACTAGGAAAAGTAATGATTTGAATCATTTTGGTAAATCAAGTGAGCCACAGTGGCACAAGAAAAGACATGAGACTGGACTCCAGAACTGCTTCAGAAAGTTGAAAGAATAATGAGATAAGTGTGTTCAATGCAAAAGTGAGTATTTTAAGAGGTGCTAAAGGCAATGTGTCTTTTACTGTAATGAATTCTTTCAGTTTAAACACTCATCATATTTTCAATCACACCTTGTTCATTAGGATACATGACAAAGAGATACTTTTTTCAGATGAAATTAAAGATGTTAATTAGTTAACTTTGAAATAGGGAAACTATCTTGCGTTATGAGGATCCTTAAAAGTGGAAGAGGCAGACATGAAAGCAAAGTTAGGATATGTAACTGTACAATAAGGAGCCCAATCTGCCATCATTGGCTTTGAAATCAAAGGAAGAGGGCCATGACCCAAGGAATGCTGGCAGCCTCTGGACACTGGAAAGTAAGGGAAACAAATTCTCCTTTACATGCACCAGAAAAGAAGCAACCCTGCTACCTCTTCTTTAATCTAATGAAATCCACATCAGACTTATAACCTACAGAATTGTAAGACACTAAATTTGTATTGTTCTATGCCTTATATTTTTGTAATTTGTTAGAGCATGAATAGTAAACAAATATATACATACACACACATGCATAAACACACACACACACCTTCCAGTTGCCTCTATGTGTTTTCATCTTAAATGTGAGTGTAAAAAGAATCAACAAACACTTTTTTTTCCAACATGAAAGACAGAGACAGAAACAAAAAGGAAGAATAGAAAGATGAGGAGAAGGGGAGACATTAGGAGACTAGGAGAAGTAATGGGCAATAGCACAAAAAATACAGAATGGTGATCTTAATTTACTTAATTTACAAAATACCTATGTAGAACTTACTATGTCCTGGGAACAAAATCACATAGAAGAGGTCTGTTATGAACATAAGTAGTCTGAATTCAGAGACCATGCAAGAACACATAAGAATTAAAAATATAATAGCAAACAAATTTTTAAATAGCTTAAATAATGAAATTGAAGCAGTATTTTAGGAAGAAGGAAAATATATAAAGAGATTAGAAATAAAAAAGATAAAACAAAGCTAGGATGTTTAACATCTAAATAATAAAAGTTTAAAAAAATGAGAAGAGACAAAAATCAAAGCTCCATGTATACTATTAGTTTTCTATTGCTGCTCTCAATAACCACACAAATTATTAAAGAAATCAAGCTGAATTTCAGAATAGCAAGACATGAACTTCTACATTAAAGCAGCTAGAGAATGTTATACATAAGCAATGAAATATAATTATTATCAAGCCACATTAAAATTTCAACTGCACATAAAAGGATGCCCTAAAAGCTTTTTGAAGGGATATATAATAATGCTTTTCAAAATATTATAAAAATGTTATCAGATTTCTTTTTTTTTTGAGAAAAAAGCAAAACAGAAAAAAGGGTAGAAATAATACAAAATTTCAAAAAAAACAATAAGAAATCACTAGTTGATAAATTACATATTGCTATCTTAGAAGTAGTTGCTCAAGTTACAAAACCAAAGCATGAAAAGTGGACAATCAAACAATGACAGTGAAAAACATTCTGTTTGATCAACTAACAAAAGGTTAGTAGGATGGTTGTCTATCTTGCACACTTACACATACAGTTATATCCTTTAAAACACTTTCTTTCCCTTTCACTATCACAGTGTCTATTAAACATTTTGGATCTTATTGCTCTTTCAGTTTTTAATTATTATTTTTATACTAGAGAGACAATATGATATTTACAAATATGAGTTTGATTTATTTCACTTATGAGGCTTTCTTGATGGAAGCTAGAAGACAATGAAGCCATGCTGTCAAAACTAGAACAAGATGCACTCTATAGTAAAATTTTACACCCATTCAAAGTATCTGTCAATTGTGAAACAGAATAAAGATATTTTAATATATGTAAATCTTAACACTTTACCTCCCATGTTCTCTTTATCAAGAAATCCATGAGGTTATCACTTAACGGTAAATAAATAATTAATGTTTTCAGTCAACATCTACTAGAGAAACACACATAATATAAGATACACAACTACAGAAGAATTTACAGATCCTCTTATGACAGCCGCCCCCATATTTGGCTGTGGAAGAGTGGAAAAGGGCAGCCTGCACACTGGAGCTCTGAAGAATCCATTCTCAGGTTTGGAGCTCAGTGGGGTATCCAGTATCAGGACGTTAAGGGGTGTATGTCTGAAGGCTAAAAGGTTTTTGCTGGAGGCTGAAGGGTCTTGCTGAAAGCCAAGACACCCAGGGTGAGAAGCGAAGACTGGAGCTCCTCCAAAGAAAACAGCAGTACTTCTTCCTTCTTTGTTCCCATTTACAGCATTCTGGAGACAATCCTCCCCAGGCTTGGTCTTCCATACTCAAATCTATGCTGAGCCAATTTAGTCTGGTATTATTTATTCAAGTTGACACAATCAATGAACCATCACATTCCATCTCTTGTCAACTTGATAACCAGACACAGTTCTTTAAACCATAGTTTCCAGATACAAAGACGAGTTCATAATTACACCCTAGCTACCCTTACCCTGTGTACAAACAAAAGCACACTAATACCCTCCCCAGAATAGTAGGCAAATTTTCTTTGGATGATGCTAACTGTTAACATTTCATCACTTAAATACTATAACATGGATTTAAGAAAACTTAAGAGCCAATCTTAAGCCTATCAACATTGTATTACATTGGAATCATGTTACCAGAGTACTGTTCATTCAACCAATCAATCCAAAAGAGAAAAACATAGGAACCAGAAAATAAGCAGTACTCAAGATGATAGTGAGATAAGGTCTCAAATGACAGCTGTGTAGTGGCCTACAGAGAAACCTACCCACATACAAATAGAGGGATAAAGGATTCTAATCTCCCAGAAGAACAAAAATAAAAGTGACTGGTACATCACTAAACTGCTTCTCTGAACTGAAAGAAGTATTATTGTTTGTATCAGTCAGATTTCCCATTGCTGGACACAATACTTAATACCAAAAACTTAAAGGAAAAAAGTCTAATTTGGCTCACATTTTAAAGGAATTCAGTCCACAGTCAGCTGGTGGAAGGATAAGGTTTCACAGTGGCTGGGAAGCACAAAGAATAACAACGCCAGAGAGAAAGGAGTAAAGGACCAGAAATAGTACCCAAGGTGACTTATCCAAATGCAACCCCAAGTGCACTCCACCAATCCCATAGGTGGTTACCATCCCTTGTCAATTTCATACCCAAACACATTAACACAACATGATACAACTATCTTGTGCACAGTCAAAAATACAATAATCCTTTTCCCAAAGTCTCAACTGTTTCAGCATTTTTCAAAAGTTCAATCAGTCCTTTCTGAGACTGCATGCAAGCTCTTAGCCATGAACTTCTATAAAAATAAAGAAACAAGTAACATAATCCCACAGAGTAAACTTTCCCATTCCAAAAGAGAACAATAGGATATAGAAAAGAATAGGACCAAAGAAAAACCAAAATCCACCAGGCAAATATTAATTCCTACATAGCTTCATGTCCAGCATCTTGGACACACCGTGGTGAAATGTAAGTTCCACATGGCTCCCTAGCTCCACCCCCATGGTACTGCTGATTGCATAGCCTCTGTTGAGCTGGCTCTGCTCAGCCTGCAGCCTTCCTCAATAGATGTTCTGTGTTCCTGGTATCTCCAACTTTCTGGAATCTGCACTGCACTTTTGGCTGTATTACCACATCTTCACACACTACCCTCTCAGGGACTCCTTGCCTGGCCTACCAGATCTTCCTTTGGATGGAAGCCTCCCTGACCCCACATCTCTTGCATTTTGCATGCCAGTAAAACCACCATCACATGAATGATGCCAAGTTCTGCAGTTAGTGTGCATAATAGTTGCAGTCTCTTTAACCATGGCTGCACCAGCCTCTGAGTGCCTCAGTGCCTGAGCAGAGAAAAACAAATCCCAGGGAACAAAATCCCTAGGAGCTCACTCTTTAGCAGGATGTTAAGGAGCTCTTGTCTCAAGTGAAAGATTTATACTTTGTATCTATGAGCCTGTGATGGGTGGGGCTTTGCCCATTCCTGAGACCAAAGCATCCTTCTTATCTCTGTGCAAAATAGTTTGTTTCTTTTTAATAACACCAATCTCTTCAGCAACTACAACTCTTTTGGCCCCAGCTTTACACATGGTTCCTTTTGTACCAAAATTTCAGTTTTTCAAATTTGCCTGCTCTGCTTTTTGCCTCCATTCTCAAAATAAATCTAACTAGAAGCAGGCAGAAGTACCTACACCACAGCCTGAATTTTGGACTGTCTTAAATTTCATCTACCAAATTAATTGCTACACTGCCCTTAATTTTAGTCTCCCACAGTCTCAGGATATAGACAAAATATAGATAAATTTTCTGCCAGAGTGTAATACACATGGCCTTTAGTCCAACTGCCAGTGGAATCGTTGTTTCCAACTACATCCTCCTAGCTTAGTATTTACTGTCTCTATTCCTATCAGTATTCTAGTGTTTTGAGCTCTGACCAAAATCACTCATCAAGCTCTGCTTAAAGCATTCTAAGGCTTCCATAGTAAACATCTCCAAACCTTTCTAAACTTTTCCAAATCAGTTCCAAAGACTTCTAAATCATATGCTCAGCAAGGATACTTCTCTAATATAAATTTTCTGTACTAGTCGGCTTTCCCATTGATATACACAATAACCAACACCCAAAATTTAAAGAAGAGATCTAATTTGGCTCATGTTTTAAGAAGATTCAGTCCATAGTCAGCTGCTTCAAAGGTAAAAACATTATACTGGAAAGGCATATCACAGCAAACCTGTTCAGTTCACAGCATTCAGAAAGCAAAGGAGAACATTACCAGAGGGGAGGGGATAAGTAACTAGATATAATACCCAAGACAATACCTCCACAACCCAATCAGATGCACCGGAAATATACTCCACTAATCTCCCTAGGCTACACCAAAGCCAATCAAATTGATGTAATCAAATTTAACTGTCATGCTGTTTTCAAAGAATTTAAAGAAAAAAATTAGTGATAATTACAAAGAAAGATAATATTTTAAAAAGTTAAACTATTACAAATTCCAATATGAATCAAAAGTGACTTAAAATTTTCATCTGTAAGTAATATTTATAAGAAGATAATAAAGCAAATGTTGAAATTAAAATTTTCAAAGGCTTGAAATAACTATAAGGAAAAGAGGATATAGGAAATGTGTTTGTCTGCTTTTCATTGCTGTGACAAAATAATTGGGGAAGTCAACTTAAAGAAGGAAAGGTTTGTTTTGATTCATGGTTCCAGAAATTTCAGTTGGTGGTTGACTGATTCCATGCCTGTGGTCTTGCAATGAGGTAGAACATCATGGCATAGGGGCATGGTGAGCAAAGCCACTCACTTCATGGAAGCCAAGAAACAGAGAAAGGGAAAAGAGCCAGCAAGCGAAGAGCTAAGGACAAAATATACCTTTCAAAGCCATGCCCCAGTAACCTGCTCCATCCACTTAGGCCCTGTGATAAGCATGCTGAATAGGAACCTGCACTGGACTAACCCAGGGATGAAGTTAGAGCCCACCTGACCCAGTTGCTTTCCAAAGGCCCTATCCCTGAATGCTGTACTGGGGACCAAGCCCCCAGCACATGAGTCTTGGAGAACATATAATATTCAAAACATAATTGCAGTGTACTAATATTTAAAGTTACCTATAAATTCATCAAATAATATTCCAAACAGAAAATGCAAGGTACTGGAATACAAATTATTCATTTTGAGGCAAATAACAAGAGAATAACCAAAATAAGATGAGCAAGAAAATATTGTATTCTATTATAAACCTTGGGGCACAATATTTTTCTCTCCTCTTTTTTCCCTTTCAATTATATTACGTACAATCATCTTTTTGATAATAAAAATTAAACATAAATGCCTCAAACAGGATTTGGCACACAGTGTGTGCTCAGTGAATAATTTATGTTGATGATTTTGCTGCTCTGATCCTTGTTAAAGCAACAATACTAAAGCAAGAACTAATCCATATTCTGAACAACAGCCCTGAAGTAAATTATTTTATAGCTCTCTATTTCTCCATCCAAATGAAAAAAATGTTTAGGGATTCAAACTCCATATATGATGTCAAAATCTGAAAATTCACTAAAAATATTGTGAATCATTTCTCTAAAAACATACCCAAATAGTCTCTTTAAACTATAGTACGGTCTGAATGCCCCACACTACCAATTCATACAGTGAATTCTAGTCCCCACTGTGATAGTGTTAGAAAGTAGTGACTTTGGGGTAGTGATTTGATCATGAGGGCTCTGGGATTAGAGCCCTAATCAGAGAGACCCCGGAGAGTTAGCAAGCTCTTTCACTGCATCCAAAGGGAGAAGGTGACATTATGCCCAGAACAGGGCTGGTACCAGACACCAAGTCTGCTGGCACACAGAGTTTGGACTTCCACCTTCCAGAACACTGAGTAATAAACTTCCATTGTTTATAAGCCAGCTGGTTTATGATATGGTTAAAGCAGCCTACACAAGCTTCCACAAGTCAGAACCAAAGTTCAGTTAAGGATCTTTTTTATTATTTATAACCAGAATGCTTTAGATTTTACTCTTCACTTGTTTATTCATTTAAAAGATATTGAGCACCTACTAGTATGCCAGGATGGCATAGATTCAAAAGAAAAAAGCCTTTATTTAAGGCACTATATTGTATTTGGGAAAACAGAAGGGAATTTTGAAGGCAGACAGGTGATTTGTTAAGTCTTGATAAGATGTAGGAAAAACAGGATTCAAAGTGATTTTCTAAATTTTTGGCCTACTTAAATGGAAGAAAAGTGGTCGCTAACTGACATAGGAAGACCTGTGAAAGGAACAGGCTTTGGTGAACATAAATCAGCTACACTGTGGATTTAAAATTGAAATGCCAAGGCTGGGTGTGGTGATGCACACCTGTAATCCCAGCACTCAGGAGGTTGAAGCAAGAGTATATCTGCAAGTTCACGGCCAGCCTGGGCTACAAAGTGAGTTCTAGACTAGCCTGAATTGCACAGTGAGATTCTGTCTCAAAAACACCAAATAAATAAATATATAAAGTTGAAATGCTTATTATAAATCCAAGTAGAGATGTCAGATATGTGAGTCCAAAGAAGAGATGTGCTCTGGAGATAAATGCTTTTAATCACTGGAATGTCAGGCAGGGATCAGAGTAGGATAGAGAACTCACTCAAAGTAGCTGAAGCAAAACCTTACTGATCTGTTGGATGGGGTAGGAGACCACAATTCAGGGAATACCGCTGGATTTTATTCTGAATTCTCCATCATAGCTATAATCCAGCAATTCAGATACACCTACAAAACTGGCAGAGAGAAAGGAAATGTAGTACTCTGTTCCTGTTAACATTTAAGTCTGCTGGAACTTGTATGTCAGGCAGAGCTGCAGCAGGAAAACAGAAATACAGAGGGAAATATGCATGAAGTCAAAGAAATACTAAGCAATAGACTATGTCTAGCATAAATAGTATTTACTGCCGTAAGGTTTGATAGGTCACCAAGGAAATAGAAGAGAACCAAACACTGAGCTATGGACCATTCTGACATCAATAGGATGAGGAGTAAAAGGAAACTGGCACTGGTCTGCTCACTTGATGGAAGCCAAGAAACAGAAATGAAGAAAGAGAAGAGAATCATGGTAGTTTACAGATGCAATGCTTAACTTTGGGAAAATATTTTAAAGTATAAATATTTTAATACTAAATTAATTGAGACACCATGAGATTAATACAAGTTACCTTTGGACTTCAGAATTACAAGAGGTGCTCAGTTTGGTGGTTATTAGTTTCCAGACATTTATTAGTACAGTGAACTGTTGCTTGGGTGACCTTGGTCATTGAGAGTCCTGCACATGTGTTTTCGATTTCTTCTCTAAGACCTGGCAGCGTAGTGGGTTTCCTGAAATATGCAATATCCACTAGGGATAGATAAATAGATAGACAGATAAATAGATAGATAGATAGATAGATAGATAGATAGAGGCAGAGAGACAGAGACAGACCTAGAAAGGAAGGGAGGATAGCACAAATGTTACTTGCAATTCTGTTATTCAGGAATTAGTAATAATTAACATGATGAATTACTCTCTATTATATAATAGTATATATTTCTTTGTAGTCACAAACTTGCTATTACCTATATTTACATAGAATCACGTAAAGGAATTATACTATTTATGCTACGTGATACGATTTTACCAGTCAATAATATGACATGGTCATGTTCTCAAGATCAATAGGTGTATATTTAGCTGATGATACATTATATAAGTATACTATATTTATATAAAAATTCCCCTATTGATGAACATTTAGATCATCCCAATATTTGTTTTGTATATAATACTGCAATAAATATACATGTTAATATGATACAATATTCTTGATGTCTAAAGCTTCTGTTCACCAAATTAAATATTTGGATATAGAGAAAGTTCATTATATTCAGAAATGATCTCAAAGTTGCAAAGCCTCAGGAAAAAAATGATCTGGAATGAGTGTATTCTGATATAAAAACCAGCTCCTGGTCTTGATATCTTGAATGTGAGTTAATACAATATCCTCTCATATAATTCATATCAATCTCACAACTCAAAAATTTGGTGAATATGCTGGCATAGATGTTCTTTTGAACTTATGCTATTACCAACCTACAGTACTATATTTTTAGAACACTTAGAAAATCATTTTCCCATAAGTTTCTTTAACATTATAATTTAATATTTTAATCAGGAATCAATGCTCTGTAGATAAAAAAAATTGAAAGATTTAAATAATGTATAATTTCCACTGCTTGATTTTGAATGCCTAGTATCTTTGGCTTGAGCTTGGGAGAAAGCAAGAGAAATAAAATTTATATTGTCATTTACTCAACCAATTGTGCAGGCCGACTCAGAAAGCTTGCACTCTGTTCATCACCACCCACAAACTAACTCAGCAATAAAGAGTGCACCGGGGGTGAGGCTATTTGCTATCTCTCCCTTTTTATGTATAATATTAGCTACACCTTGTAGATAAGCATGAATATGAATATGAGTATGGGCATCTATGGCAGAAACAAACATGGTGTCTAGGTACAATATACTATACACAGAAAGTCAAAGTGTTACCAGTATGTAAAGTAGACCCTAAAATTATGAAATAAATTATATCATTAGAATACTAGGCACCAAATTGTGAGCAAACATAAGTATGTTTTTCAGTTTCCAAGGATGTTACGTCTAATTCTCAAGGCCTTCTTCTTTCTTTCCCCTCTTTGGAAGCTGTCCTTCCTTGTCTGTTTTTTGATATATATCTGCTTCTTCAAACATGCTATGGCCACAAAAATCTCGGAAACATTTCACCACCTGACAGACAGTGCAATTCTGCAATTGGCGGCTCTAGGAGTGATGGGCCGCGTCTGCTTAACCGTGACTCTGTGGGGACTCTGAGGGCTCTTCTGCATGACAGGGATGATGCAGAGCCTTCTTCAACAAAGTCGCAACTCTCAGGTCTCCCCAAAAGCCCACACTCTGAAGGACCTTCAAGTTCTCAGGAATATGAGTGGGGGAATTTTTAGAATCTGACAGTTGTGTGTGGGAAGCAGATGAAGAACATGTAAGAATGCATATATTGTTGCCTCTTCATTGGCTCCTAAAATCAAGTTTCTCAGGAAAAAGATTCTGACACTGAGATTTGGGTGCAGGGGGCTTATTGGGACATGCTGTTTTGAGATTAACACCTGTGGGGAAGCGAAGGAAGCAGAATTGGAAAGAGAAAGAAGTTGGGCTTTGATGGAGTTGCTGCAGATATCTCCACATAGCCCCCAGGGAGCTCTGGAACTGGGATGGCTTTTCAGTCATGCCCCTAATTGAAGCAAAAGGACCTTTTTCTATATCTTTGAAAACTAGTTATTAGGTGCAGGCTGCTCCTGAAGGATCACTCTGACTGAGGCAGTTCCTGAATAGGGCTTTGATTGTGCTCAGAAGCAGCCACATTCCTCAGCAGTAAAAAGAGTCCCCATGTCCTGAAGGGAGACGGACAGTACACTGTGATATCCACTACCCAGAAGATGATGTCATAGAAGAAAGCCACCTCCACACCAGGGATTCCAACCTGTACAAGTGACCATCTTTAGACACTTGAAGGTGGTGGGAAAATAAGTATTGTAGAGGAATTAGGGTTTAGTGACCCTCAAATGCAAAGGCTCAGCAATTAGGCACAGAGTTACCATGAAAATTGCTTCAGGAAGTAGGGAAAGATACAGCAGGGTGCAGAGCATCCTAGGGTCATTGGGGAGAGTGCTCGAAATGGGTAGAATTTTCCGTGTTCCTGTCCCTATCCTCAATTTCCATGTTCCTGTCCCTGTCCTGATATTAGAGGAAGAACACATATATGTCATCATCTTCATGAATCTTTTTACCTGGGCTGTTATCCCAGAATAGACCCTTGAACAATGAAATGTGGATGTCAGTCACCTTTCCCTTTGGAGTCATAATTTCAGTGCTTGTCTCTCACAGAGATCCTCCATTGCCTAGAATGTCAACCTTCATTAATACATCATTTTCTGCCTTTCCTTTCTCCTCTAACTCCCCTATTCACTCTCTAGTTTCTAGGATTGCCTTGTAACAAATGACCTGCACCCAAATATTTGCCTCCACATCTGCCTTGGAGGAAATCCAAACTAAAGGGACAAATGAAGAGCATATTCATCACCATCAAGACTGCTGCCATCTCATCTTCTCCAAAAGTTCTAGAGTAAATGTCTTCTGGGACCCTCTCTTTCTGACCCTGTTACATGTAGGTAGGAAGGGATGCATTGGAACTAGCACAGATAAATGAATGATATGATGATAAATGGATAATGGATAAATAAAGTAATATTGTTTTCTGTTTGTTATGACTATCCTTGCCCAGGTTTCAGGACCAGGGAAAATTCTAGTCATGTTGCATCTTTGATTTTGGCTGCGTGACATATATTCACCCTCTTCAGTACAGAGCATGTTAGATTCCTTTTAAGTAGCACCTCTGCCCAAACTTAGCTCCTGTGGATGCCCTGGTGCTGACCTTCATAAACCACAGCCTCACATTTCCCAGAGAAGCACAACTCAGCCACATCTTTCCCCTGCTGAATCCCTTAGCCTTTGTCCATGGATCCCTCTTAGACTTAAAACTCCAATGATTTTCCTGATCTAAAAGTGTCCAGGTGACCCTTTGGCCTCATCTCACACCCGCTATCTGATCTCGGCCCAGGACTCTCTTCCCAGACCTACCAAGTCTATCTCGGCCTTGGGATTTGTAGTGGTACTGTACCTGGAAAACTTTTCCCAAACCATTTCTCACCTCTGACTGACCTTTGTGTCATTCACTTCCTCGACCACATGTCACACACTCAGACAGACCTTCTCTACCACTCAATCTAAGGTGGTCAAACTTTCAGTCAATAGTGTATAACTCTGCCTTATTTTGATTAGATTTTTTTTTGTTGATTTACTCATTTAACTCTTTGATGTCCCTATGAAAACATAAGCTCTGTAAACCATGGCTATTATCACTCTGTTTAATACCATCGGCACTTAGAATAGCACCTACAAAGTAGTAGGTATTCAATAAACATTTAAAATAAATGAATGTTTCCTATTTGTTTATATAGTGAATCACAAGCTTTGAGAAAAAATATAAATCCTACTCCTCAAATTATTGATCACTGTTTCATAACATCTTAGATTCTCAAAGTCTAAAGGCAAAAGTATTAAATAAATATATGATATAGTAATCATTAGGATGACTGTAGGCTATCGGGTTTCTACTATTATTCTAAATTGTCATGGGATGTAAAATCTAAGGTGCCTTCTAATTCTAAATGTTCTCAGCACTATGGATTTTGTTATCTTAGACTGAGTTATTTGTTGCTTCATGGTGTTATAATAGCAGGCTAGTTAATAAAGACAACAATAACAAGAAGTTGATGCTGGTCTTTCCTTTGAATTACAGAGATCCTCTAGATGGAAGATTGAAAGGCAGCTGATTTCTGAGTCAGGCAAAGAAGTCTATCATAGTTATAGATACTTCAAGTCAAATCAGCAAAATGTGCCATCCATGGTAGCCCATGAAATATATGTCGCTAGATACTACCAGGCAAGGAGGAGGGATAAACAGGTGTCCCAGCACGGATATGAGACTGTGTTGTTTTACTAGGACAAAAAAGGAGCTAAAGCTGAAAGATTTAGCTCTTCAGAATGACAACTTTGTGAGCCTGCAGTGATTTATTTGACAGGGAAGAAGAGGGCGGGCTCCCCTCCTCTACAGAATCAGCTTCTTGATTATAAACATTCAATAACTTTCCAGTTGAAAATGCATTTTTCCCCTTGCCTATATGGAGTCGATGCCTGCTTTATTGCTCCCTATTAGGAAATGCTATTTAATTCCATCCACAGCTTGGTGACCTTTGTGTGCTTCCCCATTTAGGAAATTTAAAAGTAAATCACTAAGAAGTATGTACACATACACTTATAAAATATACATGCACTTGTAAATGAAAATGCACAAAACTGGGGGAAAAAAGTGCCACATGCATTGCAAATACTGGGCAAATGTGCATAAGAGGTGGGAGGCAGGTGTTTGGGAAATCTTCACATCATCCCAATATTTTTCTAATGGTTTCTATTTCCAATGCAAGGGAGAATTTGGAAAACATTAGCCACTGTGGTGTGCTCTAAGCTGAGACATGTAGCTGGCAACGTGGTGGGTGGGACCCCCCTCCTTTCCCTCTAACAAAGAAATAGGGTGAGTTTATTAAAGCATAAATGCCATTTTCATCCTGAAATGTTAACCGTGAGGCTGGGATCCCTGAGGTACAGAGGCAGTCAAAGCAAACAGCTGTGCCACCTACTTGCAACAGTTGTACACCCACCACACAGCGCTGAGGGGAGGAGCAGGTCAGAGAGAGCCATAAAGAGGATGGGAAACCTGGCTTAGCCTGCTCCGTGTTAGCCCGAGGGAAAATGCAGCCCTTCAGAGGGTAGGTATTGTGTATGCCGCTCGGAGCACTGAACATTCTCGTGCAACTTGATCCTATAAACCACCTACTGCATTTTTATATTCTGCAGTCACGTAGACCAAAAACAGTGTTTAGCAAATTAACAGAATGCTAAATAAAAGGCATATCAACCAAACTAGCAGGCAGCTTGAAGACGATCCTGAGGGGGGTTGGCAGTAACTGTTGTCTCAGTGGCAAGTGGTTGCTTTCCCATCCAAGTCTCTTCGCAGGCTTTGGGAAAGATGGGGTGCTCTGGCCAAGCCATTAACTCCCTGAAGCCTAAGGGTTGCCTCTTGCCTGCCTACAACAACAGAGGTGGTAGGGGGAGAGCTCAGGCAGAAGGAAACTGAACCTGTTTGGTAAACATTGAAGGCTGCCCTGTCATCCAGGGAGAGGAAGAGAATGGAGAGAACCCCATCACCAACCACCACTGCCCTCTACCAGCCTGTTCTTCATCCCGCATAGCAACCTTCCTCTCAACTGCTGTGTAGTTCTTTCTTCTTCTCCTTTAATCACCTTCATAACTCTTCTTTTTCAATATGGCTCTCTTTAAATTTCTATGTTAGCTCCTCTTCTGCCTTGATACACTTTTCTTGAGCCCCTCACCTCTCACCCTTTAATTAATTTGCCTTGCTTAGGTAACTAACAATTCCAAAGCTTTCATTCCCTTCTCTAGTGTTGCTCCTGACCTTTGGACCCGTATATACAACTGCGTAACACACATCTCTACTTCACACTATTAGTCCTAGAACGTTGACATGGGAGAGGTTTAGAAAAAGCACTTTATGTTTTTCTTCCCTTCCAGGAAGGGTGATCTTAAATGTGTGCCCAGGTAAGACAACTGTGTATATAATTCAAGTAGCCAGTTAGAAGGCTAATTAAAATTATGTAGAGGTTGTAAGCTATTCCAGCCTACCCTTTGACATGACACTAATCTTTAAATATCCCATATATGTGCAAAATTTAATACAAACAATTCTGCATCCCTCATTCTATACCTTGTACCTCAGGAAAAGGAAACTTCATCTATCTGATCATCCCAACTCTAAATTTAGGAGCTTCTTGCCTTTTTGACTATTTTCTACTTTCTCTTTACCTTTCAACTTTTTCATCTGGGTCACAAGCTCTGCAATTCAATTTCTCACCTGGGTCATGAGCTCTGCAAGTCCTCCTTCTTGGCCTTCTGTCCAACCTTCACTCTCCATGGAACTGGCCCAGTCTCTACCCTGCCAGCAGCTAGCAAGGATTGTGCTCCAAATCAGAAATTATCCTAAACAACAATGAGTTTTTCCATATCATCTTAAGCATCATTACTGGCCAGAGAATATCACCTCTGTGTCCTGCCCAATATAATTAACATTCTTGGATACTGACCCTAATCTAGAACAAATCTTGCACCCCTAGTTGTTCCCCTCAAGGGTCAGTTCTATAAGACGTGCAAGTTCAAAGTGGCTCCTTCTTTCATATGAGCTTCCTCTGAAGTCCCTGCATGTTCTTCAGCCAAGTCAGCTTCTCAGAGTATGACAGTTTGTTTGATCAAGACAGGACAGCCTGTCAAAGCCTTGATTCTCGTGCACATCAGAGCCTAAAGTGGGTCAGATAGTATCACTGCCTAGAATTCTTACAGGTGGCAAATCAAGGACCCAAGTGGCTTTCACTCTGCAATTCCATCATCTCAAATATGCGTTATCCAAAATTGCTAAGGCAGGAAAGGTGAAAGCAGGGAGAAGATACAGCCTCTCTAAACTGCCTCTGACCAGATGTGACATAGCATTCTATTTATATCCCATTGTCAAGAATTAGCTATATGACCCTACTTATCTACCCTGGGGCTGAGAAATACAGAAGACATGAATATTCAATGAGCACTAATTAATATTATTTCATAATTATTTCAGGAAGCTAAACATTATCTCTAAGGCCTAAAAAGCTGAAAAAAAAAACATTTAGACTGATCTAAGAAGCATAGACCTCGGTATCTAATAAGAGCAGCAGTTGAACAAGTAAAATATAAGGCTGATTTGAGAGTACCTCCATGTGGTGCTTGTAGCTGGCAATTACTTTGAAGCATGCATAGTGTGCTTCTGTCAATATTCCATGATAATGAAATAAATGGTGGCTTGTTTATACTTAGGGTGACACTGGGTAATTGATGCCTATCTGACAAACTGGCAGAAAATATACAGACATCTTGAAAAGTTCATTAAAAACATACACTTAAATACACCAAGATTACTTGTGACTCTCTTCCCGCCTGCAACATAATTAAATAAAGCTTTATCTAACCATTTTGTTTGTATGCATTAGGGACTCCAACCAGGGCTGTCTTCCTCCCAAGACTTTAATATGCCCTTATCTGTTTGTACTTATTGAGTTTTCTCATACTACCACATGGGCAGCAGCTAATAGAAGATAGGAAGTCGGATTTGATATGCCTATGGGATGATCTAAGGGTTCTAAAGATCTGTGAGTGACCTCCAGTCTTTGGGACCTCAGATTCATATTTAGAGATATAAAAATCTCATGCTTTCATACTATTTGATCCTATTGATATCAATAGGATCAAATAGAGACAGACAGACAAGACAGACAGATCAAATAGCAAGAGAGAGAGAGAGAGAGACAGAGAGAGACAAGACAGACAGACAGAGACAGAAACAGAAACCTGAGACAGAGACAGAAACCTGAGATGCTCATAACGGTCAGATGAATGAGTGGAACAGCTTGCAAGGAAAGCGTGCACACCCTCAAGCTCAACTTGATCATAGTCTCAGAAATGGTCCACTAATGTACTTAGGCATCAGAACCACCCAGAAAACTTGTTAAAACCTTGACTGCTGAGCTCTGCCTGAGATTCCAAGTTCCCACGATGATGTTGATGCTGCTCATCTAGAGATCACACTTAGAGGATCAATGGTTAAGAGGAAAGTAGGCCCTTGGTATTGTCAAGTCCTCGAGTTTTTCAAGAAAAACTGAAAACCCAGATTTATATGTGAAATCTCTTGATTTTCCAAAGACTGGCAACAAATTTAAAATTATTTTTAAACCACTTGGTAATGCAAGCAAAATCTTTAGGGTAGCTTTTACTCTTCACCTGGCTACTCACAACTCTACCTTAAGGAATGTGGTGCACACACATACACACAGACACAGATACACACTCCTTTGTGTGGTAAGTGGCACCTTCGGTTTAGTTCACAGCTTTGAGAGGTCATATCAGCAGGTAGATGAGCCAAACAACCCTGATAATTGTTGAACAGATATTAAAGATCCTTCATATTTCCTCCCTATTTATCATGATCTTATTTTGTTCCTGTCACCCTGAAATCCCTGAAAGATACACTTGTTAAGAAGTGGATCAAACCTTTATATTAGCCCAGCATTCCCAAAGCCTAACAAACCATTTAAACCTTGCCAAGGAATATTAAAAACATCTAATCTCATTTGGATCAATTTTAAGACATCAATTACAAACATCTTCAGCTAAAACATCTTATCTTCATATTGCTAAGGCACAGGGCACTGTGCGTGCTCTGGTTGAACACTTTTCCAGTGTTAGAGGCAGAGATGCCCAGCCCTGCCAGTTCTGTGCAGGCCTGATTCCATAGTACCCAGACTTGGAAAGGTAAGAGGAAAACAAGCAGAGAAATGTAAACAGACATAACTCCAAGTTTCATTTGTTTTATATACAACTGGCATTCCATTAAAGAGTTTATTTGAAAAAAAGTCACTCTGAATAAAAAATTTGATCATTCCCTTGGAAAATAAGTGGACAAATCAAAAATTTTTTGTAGTCTCTTTACTTGGATGGATTCAAACTCTCTAAACCATTTGATTTTCTTTACTATGATTTAAACTTTGGAGGCCAATCCTTGAAAAATAATCATTTCTGGTATGGAAAAGTCCAGACTTATGATTTGACTCTTATAAGCAAACTCTATAAATATATAGTAGAAATTTTTTTCCTTTTGGAATATGGCAGACACAAATTTGTAATAGCTCTTTGAGCTCAGTACTACCCTAAGGTGTATGGAGATACTTGCTCTAGGTAGAAAATTCAAGTGGTGGTGATTATAGTGTGCATTTAGACAGCTAGCTTTAAGTATGGCCCGCAATTGCCCCACCATATGCTTCCTCCCCCTAGATTATATGTCTATGTCACGGAGGTGGAGATAGAGATGCCCATGCCATGTATGTGTGCCCTGACCCAAACAAGGGAAAGGGATGCCTTAGCAATGCCACACTGAGAGGAAGGAAGTTCCCTGGGGTCTACAGAGATATTACAGGAGCCACTGAAGCTGTTCCCATTGTGTCCAACTTGGAGGGGAAGAAAAAAGCATTTATTGTTATCAGAAGATGTCCAAGGGAAAAAAATCATAATTCGTAATGAATCTTTAACCTATTTAAAGTAATTAAAGATCCACTCCATATGTGAGAAGCAAGCCTTTGTCTCTTTACTCTCCTAATTAGTCCCTTCTCTGCCTGGGACTGGCTTTTCCTACGGCAGATTTTGTTCTTCTCCTCTGTCTTTTTGATCATTGCAATGCTCGTGATGCCTCCTAGAATTTGCTTCCCCAAAATGATGAAAGGGTGTTGCTTTTGGCACACTTCCAACTTTCTCCTTGTTCCACATAAGTTCCTCCCTGTTTCCCTCTGAGCCCCTACCCTGACTCTTGTGTTTGATGAGTCAGCTCACATCTCTTCCACAGGCTGCTAAACCTCTACTTCCTTAGATGGAGAATAAAGTAAAAAAGACAAGATACTGATGGTATTTTAAGCCAGGAACTTTAATATATTAAGAAAAAAAGTCAATTTGTTAACTGCAAAATATTAAAATATAAAAAGTGCATACTTCCCCTTAACTCAGCAAATCCACTTCTAAGAATTTATCCAACATATAAAATCATAAATGTGTTCAGAGATGTAAATATAACATTATACTATTCTGATAATATCAAAAGCAAAAACAAGCAGAATGTCTATTATCAGGTAATTCTTCAGATAAACTCTGCTATTACCATATAGTGGAAAACTGTTCAACCACTAAAAAGACCAGGGAAGTTCTCTTTGAAGTGATTTGGAATGATCCCTAGGACATGTGGATAAATGAGGAAAACAAGGAGTGAAACAGCACATAAGTAACTATAAAAATAATAAAAGACATATATTTGGTAAGACATTAATGGTAATAGAGGCATATCCAATAAGAATATGAGAGAAAATTGGTAAAAGAGTTGTTTTCTGCAAAATTAAACAGAAGAGCATCTGCAAATGTGTCTCCATTACTTTTCTCTCATTGGTGAGACAAAGTACTTGACCCCCAAAGTTAAGGAAGGAAAGGTTTTGTTTATCTTATAGTTTGTGGAGGTTTCAGTCCACAATCCGCTGGCTCCAAGGCAAAGTGGCACATAGCAGAGGGCAACAGTTCATGGCAGTGGAAAACAGCACAAGTAACAAGAGCAAAAGGAGATGAGCATGGAGAGAAGACACTTTCTGTTCCTTATATTGTATGTAGACCACATTCATAATCCCAGCATTGGTCCATGAGTCATTCACAAACTCTAGAAGCCCACCTCCATGACTGCATGAGGTTCTGGGGGGACATTCAAACACAAACCATAACAAAGGGGTGTGGAAGAGAGGCTTCCATTTTAACTTTTCAATTGAAATTTGAGCCATATGTGATACTTACTACCAGAGAAGCAAATAAGTTAATTGATAATTAATATATATGGTCTTTATAGAGCAATATCATAACAAAAAACTTTTCCCCACTATGGTGGAGCTAAGTTTTGATCTCTGTAAATCTAATTCTCTGCATTATATTTTGCAATATTTCTGATAAAAATCCTTCAAGTGACTGCAACAAGTTATTGAAAGCCTAAATACAAAATGCATACAAAATGAGGATCTCAGTCTGAGTTCCCTAAAAACCATGGCCTGAGATTGAGTGCTGATTCTTTATTTGGAAGGCACAGCCAATAGATAAGGAAGCAAGGCTGGGAAATTTGGAAGAAATCTTATTGGTATGTAATAACTTGCCACATGGGCCATAGTTCTGAGAGAAGCCTTGACAAGGACACTGCTGGCTGCCTGGCAGATGGGGGCATATCCAGATAGCCTTTTCAGAGAAACCAGTCTCAGGAAGCCCATCAGAAAGAAAAGAAAAGGGGAAAAAAAAGGAATCTATTAGCTCACGCCATCTCCATTGTTCAAGGTTTGCTCCACAGTGAGTTACAGCCCCACAGTGAGTTACTGCATTGTCTGGCCCCTTCAGCAGCCACATACAAGTCCAGAATTAATGAGAGAAGATAAAGAATCTGAGCCAACAACCTTGTGCCTTAAGCAACTGGACCACATGGGCATGTAGTAACTCTGGTGTCTACAGCAGCAGCTCAGACAAAGCAGATGAGTCAGAATCCAGCAGGCAGGTTAGGCCAAAAGAATCAAATAAGATCTGTATGATGTATCTTTTGTAGTAAGAAAGAGTCTTTTTTGCCCATAAGTAGTTTTACCTAAGGGAAAAATTGACATACGTAGTAAATGGAAATACCAGGTGCTTTTAAAGAGACACTATATTAGTTAATTTTCACTGTATAAAGTACCACTCTGAAATGCAGGGAATTAAAATGAGAACCAATTTATTATTGTTCACAAGTCTGCATACTGATTTCCAGCTAGATGAACTAGAATCACTTTACTCTGTTGTTACTTGGAGGTGAGGAATCCTCTGAGTGCATGTTGGCTATCAATGGTGGCGTCTCTCACCTTGTGCTAGGCTGGCCCATGCTTCTTCACATGGTAGCAGCTGCAAATTTCCAAAGGGTAGAAAGAAAGAGCAAGACCCAACACACTAGCACTTTTTGAGTCTTCCCTTATATCACATTTGCTAACATCCTTTGATGAAAACAAGTCGTGCAAAGAAGGCCTAATTCAAGTGTTTTAGGTACTTTTCTCATTGCTGAGACAGAATATCCAACACTCAAAGTTTAAAGGAGGAAAGGTTTATTTAGGTCACAGCTTATAGTGGTTTCAATCCATAATCTGCTGGCTGCAAGGCAGGGTGGCTATGCAGAGGAGAGCAGTTCATGGCAGGCAGAAGATAGCAAAATCAACAACTGACCTTTAACAGCTTCTTCTTGCCCCTTTTAATTTTATTTAGGCTTCCAGGATTAGGATGGTGCCAAACCAATCAGGGATTGCACTCCCTTAATCCCAGCAACACACACTCTAGATTCAGCCATCTCTAAAAATCCTGCTTCCTCCATGACTACATTAGGTTAGGGAGAGAGGTATATATGCAAACCATAACAAGGGACATCACAGGAGAAATGGTTCATAGCAGGCAGCAAGCAATAACAGCAGCCCTCTTTCTGTTCCTTATATCCAGGCTACATGCCTTAGGGCACATAGCAGTCACAGCCAAAGGTGGACCTTCTCATTATCCATTCTCAGAACTGTGCCAAACCAATCAGTGGATTAATTTAGTGATCACACACCCTTAATCTCAGCATCACACACTCAAGTTACAGATACCTCTGAAAAAGACCTAGCTATGAACACATGAGGGTTGGAGGGACATCTAAATATAAGCCATAACATTAATGTACCATAACGAAAAAAAGTCACGCAGAGTAGGCCTAATTCAAGGAATGAGAACATAGAATCTATTTCTGAACAGGAGGTAGCAAAGTTATATTACAAAACATTATGTATACAAGGTTGGGGGCAATGTATGGTTATTTTATTTTATTTTATTTGGTAGCAGGAATCAAACTCAGGACCTTGTGCTTGCCAGGCAGGCACTTATGCCACTGCTCTATATCCCCAGCTCATGTATGGTTATTTTACAATCTACCGTAACTCACCAAATACCCCAATAATGAGCAGAGCTCTCTTTCTTAAGCAGGGGAGAAGAAAACCATCTTCTAATCATCATTTGCACTGGTGAGTCAATTTCCTATTACCCAAACTGATTTCTTGGGGTGTTTTCACAGGGGAAGATATCTTAAGATAGCAGGCAACTCTCATCCTTCTTCACAAGACCTTGAAAATTCACAGTTCAGTTATTCAAGCAGATGTTCAGAACACATGACCTTATGTTGAACTCCCTAGCAATAAAGAGTTTACAGGATGATTATTTACATCAGTATTATTACTTATGCTCATTCTTACTGATGGGATAACTAACATTCTGGCAAATTTGTGCAGTTTTATGAGAAATCTATTGTCAGCGAAAAAGACTAAAACACCGTTGCTGCTAAGAACACCGCTCCTGTTCACTCGATCAGGGGAAAATGAGTTTTGTTGTTGTTGTTGGGTTGTGCCGTTTTTATTTGTTTTGTTTTTTGGTACACCAATAGCTAGGCAAAGACCTCAAGTTTACTATCAGCCTGAGAAGGCTTTTAAGGTTAACATTTTAAAATATCTTTCTTCTAGGCACTAATTTTTTTGTAATCAAGATAAACTGCTTCTCAAGGTATTCAAATCAGAAAGTGCTGTATTTTGAACACTCAGGTACCCATATGTGGTTTATTAAGTCACAGAAGATCTGTCTTATTCTAAACAACTCTATTATTCTTCACTTGAAAAAAAGAATCATTTATTAAACAAATATTTTAAGCAATCACTTAATTGCTATAAATATACTGATACAAGATTTAGAGCACTATGGAAAAGACCACTCAGAGGCATAGTTATCTAAATAACTGATGTGGTTTGTTGCATCTTTAGAACTTTGGCTTCGAGCAAAATAATTCTGCCACAAGTCTCTAGTTTTGAAATATCTCATAGGGTAGTTTTTTTACCATCTACATTACCTAGGAGACCTATATTACAATCACCATAAAAGAGAGGAGGCCAAATGCAAATTCACAGGCTCTCGCTGCTGTTCAGAAGATGTAGAATGAGGGCAAAATATGCTATTTTAACAAACTCTAGGGTATTCATTAGAATTTGAAAAAACCTATCTTCGATTAGTCAGTGACTCTAGTAAGTTGTCAGATTTTTAGGAAAAGTTTATATCAAAAGGCCTTGAAATTGTCTTCCATATTGAACTTTGGTCTATATGAACATTTGCATATAGATGTTTGTAATATAAAGCTTTTATTGACTGCTAAAGCATTGTCAAATTATTGAGGACTATTTCTTGAGTTTTTTCCCCTTTAATATAAGTGAGAAAAAAAAATCACAATCTTATAAGAGACACTACTGCATTTGAAGTTGTCTCCTTTCAAACTGGTACTTTGGTTTATAAATCCTCTTTCTTATGGAATAGCAATTGTCTGTCTCCTTTGGCATCTTGTTTTTGATCTGTCACTTGATCTTTGGCCAGTAGGTCTTTGAGTAACTTCATGCAGTTTTCCTTTACATATGTGATCACAAACTTAGATCAGAGGCATCGAATCCAATTGTACATTGTAATTACCTTGGGATCTTACCTCAAGCAACTTTTCTGAAACTTAAGAATATATATATTTTATGACTTTCCCAAGTACTTCATAAACATTATCAGATTTGGTAATGTACTTTCAATCCAATCTTATTCTAAAAGTTTAAAGCTAAAAATTATATGTGACAACCTTATAACAAGAAGATTTATAGCAATAAAATTCTCCAATAAAAAGTTTTGGCTCCTATAGCCACTCTAGAGTCCAAACATGGAAAGTTATAGCCAACAAAATGTATATAGCCCAAAATTGCAAATTAATTTCTTGCACATTCTCCCCAAGTTAAATTCACATTCCATAAGGAATATTGAGCAGAACTAAGATGTTATTTTCTAGAACTCTAACAATAACACTATCTTCTTGTGAGGACACCAGGCATATTCATGGATTGTATAACCACGTCACCTGGATTCAACTCCCTAGTAACATTTACTGATTCAATTAAATTGGGAAAGTCCTGGAACTCTCTCAGCCATTTCTTTACATGCAAAATGAAGATTGTACTCTTAGGATATGTTAGGCATCTTTTGGTTGCCAGAATCAGAAAACACAAATCCACTTAAATGATGAAGGGAAGATATTGACTGAATGTAAAAGTAGTTTATGATTTCAGGCTTCATCTAGCTGCTCAGTGAAATCAGCAAGTGTCCAATTTCTTTATCTTTTTCTTTACCAACTCCTTTGTTGTTACTTTGTTTTAATTTTACCCAAGACTAACTCCCCTAGGCAGTTCCCATGCTTCTACAGTCATATTCATCATGAAGAATGTGTCTCTTCAGGTGTTTACACACAGGACTCAGAATTCCAGAGCAAATCTCTCCTGTAAGCTAATTGGTTCAAACTGGGTCATATGGCCATCTCTGACCTAATCATCATTTCTAGGAGAATGAGATTTGCTGATCAGTTACAATCCAGCAGAGCCTGTTCTAGACATGGGATGGAAACAATTTCTCCAAAATTCAGCAGATATGCATGGGGAGCCAATGAAAATCTAAGGGTTATTGTTAATAAGAAGGGAAAGAAAATCCGGGTGACCAGAAACAAAGAGCATTCACTCTTGTAAACAGGAATTTACAGGATAACATAAAGTAACCTACATAAAGCCTTAATAGTTGACACATGGTAAACACTCAATAAAAGTTTACTGTGATTATTATCATTATTAGAACCACCGTCAGCATCAATTAATTGGCCAAATGCATGGCAATGTTATTAAGGCCTGAATATTACCCAGAGAATATGGGCATATGCTTCCCATTTGTGGAAATGAAAGAAGGGTTGTCATGCTTAAATCCCAATGAAGCATGCTTTTCTTAACCACATGTGGTTAAGAGCAAATGGTTCAGCATGACAAGATATGGAAAGTCTAGGAAAATCTATAACTTGGCATTGCTGATAAAGCAATGCTTTACTATGAGAAAGGATACCTTCATGGCACCTCTAGATATGCCACTATGGTTTCATTTGTCATGGTTACACTCTGTAGCTACCCTGAAAACAAGGACAGCACAACAGAGAACTGTGTTGACTTTTATGTCCTGTTCTTCAGGCAAAAAAGATAAAGAGCTGATCCAAACTCTAATGTCTGAAATGCACTGCTTTTCTTAAATATTCCCTTTCACTTTGTTTTTATACCAGAGTAAAAATGTAAAGTGGTAGAGGGAGGACACAAGGGGAAATATTATTTTATGTTTGGGTTTTTATTTATCATTTTTATTTTAAAACAAAAGAATAAAAAATGATACAGAATTTCAAAACACATAGGAGATTAACAATAGTTAATATATTGTGTATTGCTATCATCAAAGTATTTATTCAGATTACAAGATACAGGCATGAAAAAACAATCAAACAATGAAAGCAAAAACCATTCTTTTTGACGAACAGAAATTAGTAGTCTGTATTGAACTTATATTTGTGACCAAATACAATTAGTAGCATGTTATCTTTCATGATACCTATGTATTTATTCCTTAAACATTTCAAACTTAGTATTGTGTTCTCCATAACTGTTTCTCAACAACATAGTAAGGTAGATATGACATACTTTCAAATTAATTTGGTGTGAAGAAGCCAACATTAGAACCCAACCTAGTCTTTCATGATCCCTCAATCTTTTGTCTTTTCATGAACGTTCACTGTTAGAAAAGTGTAGTTACTATAAGAGAAGTAACAGTATCTGAGAAAATCAGAATCTCATCTTTGGGGAACAAGAGTAGACACAAAGGGGAAATGTGGGCAAGTTGTTTTTAAGGATTCAAGTCCAAACATTCTATTTAGGAAGGAAGAAATAAAATAAGTCTAAAATTATATTCAGCTAGGAAAAAGTAAGGATTCTCATTGGATTGTTTGAAGTACCTCTACACATTCTCTGCTCCAATCAGCTAGGACCTGTTTTTCCTAGAAGAGCCATAACTGGTTGATAAAGTGTGAATTGTATTTTTCTGCAATTCTGCTAAGCATGGCAGGGCCCCTAGCTTACACACTCCATCAATCATTTACTTGGGTTGAAAAAGTGAGCATATAAAAGGAAACAACCCCCGGGTCTGTTGTTGGCACCCTCAAGGGTTTATCACAAAAATCTTTTCATTTCTCTCTGCCTTTGTCCTATTAGCCACAAAATGAGACACCCTTCTCACCCAAGAAGTCATTTACAAACATAATATCCAAACCAGTTCTCCTCAGCTAGGTATATAATAAGAGAATCCAGGGGAGACTTCAGAATTTAAATGCTACAGCCTCACCCCAGAACTCTTATAAGATAAATTGAAATCTCTAAATCTCTAAGGGAGAAACACACACACACACACACACATATTCTAAAGGTATTTCTAGTAAACATATCTCTGTCCCTGGTATATATTACTACAATGTAATGTGAAATGTGCATTCCATAAAAGGTAAACTTATATGTTTTTATGTAACTCCCCTTAAAAATGAGCTAGCCTGATTTTATTTTATTTTTTTATCTCCTTAAAATTGCTAATAACAAATAAATACCATAAATAGAAAAATCTTAAAATTAAATCCTATGTAACAAGATAAAAGCAATCACAGAACAGATGCACCTTATTTACATATTGCCAATGAGGTCATATATCTGTCATAGAAGTAATATCACTTTATAAATGAAGAAAACAAGTAGTCTATGTTTGCTCTTACTAGAATAAAAAAAATTAAGACAAACATATTTTTAAAAAGTCATATTCCTTTCATTAGAAAGAGAAACCTGCAAATACCAATGAAAGCAAAAAACTTTTGGGCATTAAATCTGACCTCCTGATTTAATTCATATAGATAGTAATCAACATAGAACTATGTTTTAAAAAATTATTTCCAAGGTATGAGGTGAGATAATTCTATTTCATAAAGGATTTATCTGAATTATAATAAAATAAGAACCCCCAAATGGGAGAGGGATAGAAATCTTTATTAACATTACTTAATTAACCATGTGCTATACTATATATCAGAAATTATGTATCTATATGAACAGTATCTTTCGGCCATGACTAAATTATCTATACCAGATTTTGCACAAATGAGAAACAGATAAACCATAAAAATCAAATAACTACAGGTGAATACATGTTGATATGTGTTCCTACAATGAAAACTTGCAACATCTTCCCAAAAGATGTTCATTATATTCAAGACTTCACTAAGCTTCTTATATTCCAATCAGAGAGAGAGTCTTAGAGAAGAATAGAGACATTACCTGCACTGATTCAATTAATCAGTTAAAAACAAAAAAGCAGCAAGGGTAAATTCAATATATTGTAAACATTCATCACCACACACCGGTGTGATTATTAATTCTTCTCTTTGGTCAACTAATCACTGTGTTTTATTGTTCACATTTACCTAGCAGGTACTAAACAAACATGAACAAGCAGACACAAATCAAATCAAAAACAACTGAGGAAAAGCACAGAAAAATGTGACATTGTTGGAACAAAGAAAATAACATTATTAATCTAATTAAAACTAGGGCAGCATTTCCCTAAGTTTGTTCACTGGAACACTAGTCTCCTGAGAGGCTTTACTAATAATAGTTCTGTGGCCAACTGGGTTTGAGGAACAGCATTCTATGCCTACCCACATCCTTTGCAGATTAATACTGAACATTCGTATAAGAAGACTCTTTGAAGCCCTTCAGAAAACTGATGTATTTGGTTCAAACTAAGTTACTCACCAGATATGGAAACTCTTGTGAATTTCTGGCATTCATAAATAGCTCATGGAACTAGAGATCCACAGAGCATCTAGAACTTCTGGAAACATCAATATAAGACTGGCAGTTGAAGATGGCCTTTAAAAAATGATGCCTTAAAGATAGACTTCAGGAAGGATTCTCATGATTTTGATTCCTACAGCAGACAAGGCCATGTATGTAGATGGTAATGCTGTGTCTTCAAATTCAATTCCATCCATGAGATGAATGATCATAGAAAATTCAATAATTCTCACTATGAATTCACTTAACAAAAAAGACAAAAGATGATAAGCTAACATTATTGTCCAACTATTTTAATAAAAAGTAAATTATATTTGGCCACGCCTCCTTGAAAAGTTAAAGTATTAATGTAGATTTGCATCTATGATGCACTGGGCTATGTCTGTCATGGTTAATTTCAAATTCTTTGTGGCAATTCTTGTAAATAAACATTATTATTATTGCTATTCAGATATTATGAAAAACTTCAGAAAACATGAACTTTCACTACTCTGTGAAGTATTTTGGAAAAATAAAAGAATACAATTATAAAGAATTAGAGTGAAAACAAGAACAAAGTGAAGAGGAAAGCCCCTAACTGTGCTAAGGAGGGATGCAGAGAATCCTCGTCCATTCTGGAAGGAGTGATACTGCAGAGATCATTAGGAAAGCATCCCAAGACCCACTTTAGTGGGGGCTTTCGCAGTGTTCTACTATCTTTTCATTCAATCTAAGCAATTTTGTTATGGTTTGGATATAAAATGTCTCCCTAAAGACTCATGTATTAGGAGCTTGGTCCTTGATGTGGTAGTGTTCAGAGGTGGGGCTGTGACAAGTGAGTGAATCATAAAACTCTAATGGCATTGATGGAATAGTCCCTTGATTCACTCACACCTATTAAGAGGAGCAGCTTAGTTGAAAGAAGTAAGTCCTTCCAGCTAAGCTGACATGAAGACTGGCAGCTAATCCTGGGAATAATATAATTCTTAGAAACTCTTTTTCAGAGCAGATTTCTCTGAAGGAAACAAAAGGTGGAGAGAAGGCTGACTGATTCCACGTGTGGGCATCATTTAGACTAGAGGAATTGTCCTTTTGGCAGTATGAAGTAATGACCATTTGCTTGGTGGGGCCATGCCTTTGAAAGGTTCATCTTATCCCCAACCTCTTCTGTTCTCTCTTTCTCTTTCTTTTACTCTGCTCTCTGGCTCTCTTGCTCTTGCTTTTCTTCTTGCTCTATTTTTCCTCTTCCTGGTTGCTATGTGATGAGCAGTTTTCCTCTCACGGCACCCCCTTCTGCCATGATGATAGATCCTCATGCTAGACCTAAAGGCAATGGAGCCAGATGACCATCAATCTCTAGAACCATGAGCCCAAATAAGCCTCCTTCTCTGAGGCTGATTTTCTTGGGTATTTTGTCATATTGATGGGAGTTAGCACAAACTCAAACAGGGAAGATGTTACACAATATGTTAGCTCTTGGAACTTTCCAGCAATATCATTATCAAATCTTCTATTTTCTTAGTAAGTCAAAACAAGGATAAGTAAAAAAAGGTCAAGAATGTCCTGAACTTATGCATAACTAATCAAAAGCAAGCCAAGGATTTGAACCGATGCATTATGGGGTATGCACCCCGGTGGTGAGGGTGGTGAGAAGACTCAAAAAGTAAAGCAGAACACACCTTAACTAACAATTTAACAGAGGAGGTAGTGGTGGTGGTGGGGTCAACAGAAAAGACAGCATGTGTGAGTGGGATGAAGCTTTTCTATTTAATCCCTTGGAAATGGGATATCTAATAATAACCACTGAATGGATTGTGTTTCTTTATTTTCTAGTGAAGAAATTTATTTTGTCTATCTTCTATACCAATAGATTTTAAGCATTTTAGATATAAACCTTACAGTTTCCATTATTTGCAAAATTAGAAAACTTTTGCTTACATGTGAGACAAAATGCTATTGAAAATGGCTTAAGCAAAATAAAATAAAATTTAGCTGTGTTACTAAAAAGTTTAATGGTCACTGACCCAGCTAAGGCTAGGAGTTCACGGCTCAAATCATATTATTAACTCTGTCTTGCTTTCTCTCCCTCCCTCACTCAGCCCTCCCTTGGTCACTCTCATTCTCTCCCCTTTGTTCCCTCTCTGCTCTGCCATCTGTTTTTATTTCTATTTCAATCCCTTTCCATTTCTATCAGTCCCTTTTCCTCTGAGTTGGTATTATTTTCAAACAGACTGTCTTAACTGGAGACATTAGAGAATTTGTGCTCTTGACTCTGCTGTCCCCTGGCTATTAATCCAAGTGAAAATAGACCTTCTCTCTTCCCAAAATACTAATGACGGTTCCAGCATTGAGCTCCATCACACCAACTTAAGAAACTTGCTCTCTGTAGCAAATGCAGCTGCCCAGGAAATAAGATCTACTGTCTGACCAGCTGTGCTCCCTTGGAGTTGAGAGATGGGCAAGCACCTTCCAAAGCTATGGTGAAAGTCATAAAAGCAGAAAGGGATTCTTTTCAAAAGAAAGAGTGGCAAGTAACAGATTTCCATTGCAGAAGACATAGTCAATTTAAAATTAAATAAACCTTAAATTTAAGCAACTTGGGCCTTGATATTGGCTATCAAAATATATGTGAAGGCGCTGTGAAAATATAAAGGAGAGAAAAGAGATTTGTACTTCTTGGATGGTACAGAAGTCACTGTGCTAGTGTTCACGGAGGAATGCTTCTGAATGGGGCTTGAAGGAGGGAAAAAGTATGACAATCAGTGCCCATAGAATATGCATGTGCTCAGTGGTTGTGCTGTTAGTCTGTAGTGATGTGAAAAGTTGTGACCAATGAGATTTGAATGAAAGTGGTTAAGTTTGCAGCTAAAAGTAGTTAGAAGCCCATGTGCCTCCTCCATTTTTCTTTTGCCCTTTGGCAAGGTGTGTGGATGTTGTGATTTATAAATAACATGAATTTGTTTCTCACTAATTTGGAGGCTGAAAACTTCAAGATCAAGTTGCTTATCTGGTAACAACTGCTCTTTGCTTCAAAATAATGCCCTTTGGCGTCATTCTCGGGATGGAAGGAATGTCGTATCTTCACATGATGAAAAGGGTGTATGAGAGACCACGCCCTTCAACTTCAAACTCTTTTATAATACAAGTGCTAATTCTATTCATAAAGCAGAGCGCTCATGATTTAGTAACTGCCCAAAGACTACATTTCTTAAAACTGTTGTATTGGATACTTTGTTTCAACATAAATTTTAGAGGGAATATCTTAATTCAATTTTTTTAAGAGTGATTTATTTTATTTGGTTGGATGTTTTCTTCATTAGCTAGAGCTATGTAAAATATCTTTCCAAAAGGCTTAGAACCATCATGCTTCATCCCTTAAACATCTGAAGCTTGACTGGGGATTGGTTGACCTAAGCAGTGTTTCTATATGTCTTTCTTCCTCATTAGTAAGTAGATGTTTAGGCAAAATTTTTTTTATGAGCAAAAATGAACATGCACAAGGCTATCTCGGACTAAGGCCCCAAACCAACATTGTCATTTCTATCCTCCTGCTGCTAGCCAAAGCAAAGTCACATAGCTAGCGCAAAGTCAAGGAATGGAGAAGTATTTTATATGCATGACAAAAGCATGGAAAATGGTATGAATCTAGGAAAGAAAAGATTTAGGACCAATAAATTCCATCTACTTTTTTAGGAATTTTGTATTGTGGAATTCATATAGCCTTGAGAAGATTATCTTTGTCTATGTCCAGATAATTCTCTACACTAATGAAATCAAAATAACCACAACTTTCAGAATTATCATTTTGGAAACTTAAAAGCCCTAAGTGTCTCTCAATCTCCATACTTCTCTGTCCATCAACAGGCTATGTCAATATCACGGACCCACATAGGTCAGAATATATCTTTACTTACCTTGGTGACAAGCAAGGAGATGCAAATAGGCCATAAGGAAAGCTGCTTTTTCATTTGCACTACTACATTCGTTTTGTATTTATAAGATATATGGCCTCGGAAAGCTATAAATAAGAGGCTAGAAACAGCTTGAGGGGCTGATGATGGAATCACAAATCACCAGAGTTATGTCTTCATCAGTATCCTGATGGAGAACCTTTGTAATTGCCAAAATATATTTATCTCTCCTCAAGTTACACAACTTGTATGTTACAAGCTAAACTAAGTGACCTCAACTTTCCCAATATTTCTAGAAAGTTTTCTAAATCTGTAAACCTAGGTACAGTGTATACCACTAATTCTTATCTTGCCCAAGGCAGAATTGGCCACACTGGGGCTTCTCCTCCTGTGTGTTTGTGTATATCCCTTTACTGCTTATGTTAGACCCCCCGGGTGAGCTAGAATGTAAAGTGAGAATTTAGCTTCACAAATCCATTTATACTGATAGAAATTCTAATTGAATCCTTTCATGATTTACAATTTAAAAAGATTGAGGGAGCAGAGGGAGTCACCTTCAAAACATCTCACTTAAAATGTACCTTGACTTTGCTGAAACTAATTTATTTACCCTCCTTATTAGAAAAATTCCCTTAAACTTTTGAGCTGATGCTGTGGATTTGAGAAGATGAAAAGCACGTATTGTTGAAAGGAGAAACCTGGATGCCAGAAGCTTCGATCTAATAGAAGTAAAGAAGCAGAGGGCTCTCAGTGGACAGAATTTGGATGTGGATCCCCAGCGGGCCCTGAGAAGAAAGGGTACACTTGTGACAAGAAACAATAATGGAGAAACAAAAATTCCGCTGAGGACAGGGCAGAGATAATTTTTCTTTTTTCATAGCCTCATTGTCCTGCAAACTGCATTCCCGCCAGCAGTCAGCGCTCAGAGGGCGGCAGTTCTGAGCCAGGCGCTGTGCTAAGCACGCTGCGTGACCCATTCCGTTGATTCCTCACAGTTACTACTGTGTGACGTTTTCAGATTAGGAAAGTGAGACGTGAAAAAGAGCAAGCGACTTGCCCAAAGTTACACAGCTAGTAAGTGGCAGTGGAGTTGGAGGTGATAAGGAGCATAAAGATTCACCAAAGCAGTAAACCTCCACCTTAAGAATATGACTGCTATGTTGTATTTCCTCAATTCTCTGTAAAGAAATGACCTGGCCATTGGGTGCTAAGAAAAAATAAAAGAGAAAAAACAAACAACATCAAGAACAACCAAAGCACTATCAAACGATGAGAGGAAAAATACTGAAATTGGTGTCGGGAAATCCAGCTCCACCATTTAATCATTTGATTAAAAAGACAGATTCTTTGAACTCCAAGGTTCACAAAAATATAATGAGATGGTAGAACTTTCTATTGCCCAGAATTGGTGACAGGCCATACAGTAGAGGACAAACAGAGGGTCCAGACACCCACTTTCTAAAGACAGGCATAAATGGGGAGGGCCAGATATTCATGTCAGGAGTTACTAAAAGTCAGGAAAACAGGCTTTGCTACTTCCAACTACCACCTATAAACTGCTGCTAAAGATGTTCCACCTACATCTCTTTGACCATCACCACTTTCACGCACTACTTCAGCTTTCTACAAAAAGAAATTGTATCTGTTTGTCTGCCTGTGAGCTCTCTTCATGTTCTGCTGTGCAAGCAATATTCTAGAAGTTCAGAGAGTCATTTTGTCCAGGAGTAGCCAAGAATGGAAAGTAATTGAAAGGAAAATGAACCAGCTTCTTTGCCCTCAGGAAATACCTTCATGAATTTTCATCTCTTTTTTTTTTTTTTTCCATTCTGAAATGTTATTGTATATGCTTGGGAAATTTCTTAAATTAGTCATAATGGAATTGGTTAGCCTGTAGTAACAAGTAATCCTAGATCTCAATAATTTTGGGAAAAAACTCAGTATCTCACCACAGTAGAGATTTTTCAATCAGATAAAGATCAAAATGAGTTGGGTGTCTTTATTGAGTGACTCTCTTCCATGCAGTGACCCAAGAATTCCACTATTTGTTTTATGAATTCCATCTTAAAGCTACACAGTTTCAACACACAGGTTCCACACACTATGCCAAAAGGCAAAAATGGAACAGAGGAGGTAGGGGGACTTTTACCTGCTCTTGCCTGCAAGCTTGTCAATTCTATTCAAATTTCATTGACTAGAACTTATCACATGGTTACAAACTAACTGCAAAGGAGGTTGGAAAAGGCCAAGAGGCACATGCATATTTTGTGAACATTGACCGCATATGCCATGATTCTTCCGTTTTTCAGGAGTGCTCCTCCATGAAGACTTTGATAGCTCATCCCACCCCATTCTCCCCACCCTCTCCATGAAGACTTTGATGGCTCTTCCTATCCCATTCTCCCCCACTCTTGCATATTTCCTCGGTGCTTTGATATACATCTCTAATTTCAGCTTCTTAGGTTGCTTTCTAATTTTGCTCTTGCATTGTTTTGAGAGCTATACACAAGCAAAAATTTAAAAACTGTTTATTTCTTTTTCTAGCCCCTATAACATTACCAGAAAATTAGGTAGGATTTAATGAATTTTTCATGAATCAATGAATGAATGAATGATGTTTCACAAGTAACTCTGACCTTGTGAGTTTCCTGCTCTGTCTAATCACTGCAGCATGCCATGGACATCTCCAAGAAGCTATCACTGATGCTTTTATGTGAAAATGCTCCTTGACTATATTTCTCCTTCTGGGAATGGCAAGGAACCAAAGTCAGGGAAACAGCAGATAACAGTAAAACCCAGGATCAGGAGCCTTGAATTAGTACAAGACTCAGATGCCAAATATAGGTCAGGAATAAAAACTGGGCCTCCGGGCATTAACGCTCTCTCCAGGCTGGCTGAGCTGTCCTGCAACCCCCTCAGACAGACAATGTGCCCAGCTCAAAGCTGCTAGGGAAGCCAGCATCCAAGCCCAGAGTCCAAAGCTTCATAAGAAGAGATGAGCTGAGCTGATCTCCAACTGGCAAGAATAAATGAAGGAAAAGATTTCTCAGCTGAGGATCCTCTGAGAAAAGGAAATCTTTAAGCTTCCCAAAATTCACCACTCTTGCCATATGCTGTGACTTTTCCATTCATACCAGCAATTGTGAAAATTTCAGCTTCTGAATATCACATTGAGAAATTAACGAAGAGTTTATAAATAAGTGCTGCATCAGAGCAGAGCCTTTGTTAACACTCTTCAAGCTTTAGGTAAATAATGCCCCACCAAGGCCCTCACTCTTTTGGACAGTTTCTACCAAGGAGGCTTTCACACCCTTCTGTGACCTTGTTACTGCCAACCTTGCCACCTCTCCGTAGCAAACCTAAGACTTTCCAGGAGTCTGTTTGTGCCAAAAGTTGAAACAGATCGTGTCATGATGAGAACTAGGAAAAGGATGTAGAGAATGAGAATATGAGAAATAGGTTAGAAAATTTAAGCAGGGTGGTGATGATATAAGTAATTTGAGTCACCCACAATTAGTGTGTCAGCACCATGCAGTAGCCAGCCGGGTCTAACCAGATACCATGCTGTCCAGTAGGAGCAATATTTTTGCCAGTGGCTGTCCTGGAAACAGGTCCCCTAGATAACCCCATAGAGACAAGTCATAGCACCTCTCAGGGCACCGGATCAATTTCAAATAGGGGTCAGATGATCAGGGAGATACAGGGAGCAGGTTCTGCTACAGACTCAGAACATCTAGCTCAGATGGCACTGTCCCCAAAACTGGTTACACAATTTGAAAGGCTCAGCACAAAACAAAAGCATAGTACTTATTTAAAGATGATTTGGTATTCCAAAGCAGCGGCAGCCTCTCAGTATGAGACTCTGTGTGACCCCACAAGTTGTAACCCACAAAGCTAATCATGAATACTTCATTGGTTCTAGGCACTAAAGTGAGACTGAGAAAACTTCAAAGTGGGGGTCACCTCAAATGTGGGGGCTGGGATAGTCGTGCCAAGCTGGATCCAAGTAAAGAACTAAGCCAAGACTCCAGAAGGAAAGAGCAGGGTCAGTGATATACCACTCACTACTCATTCCCAAATCGCCACATGTCAAGGGAGGTCATGAGAGAACTTTAAGAAGTGCTTATGCAGTAAATTCACAGTCACCCAGTAGAATGTTACATGGCCACCAAAAATAACGTTTATGAAAGCCTTCTAACAATACACAATAAAAATTATTGTAATATAAATTCAAGTGAATAAAGTATAATCACAATTATGTTACTATGCATGCATAAAAATACCAGTTTTAAATAGAAGTATAATTTCAACAGTGGATACTTCTGGTTGGGAAATATTATGACATTTATTGTTTTTTATAATTTTCTATGACTCAAATTTTCTCCAGTGAACCAAAATGAATTTTGAAAAGAACACAAAATTTCATGAATTTTAGTGAAGTATGACAACAAACTTTAACTATCAATGGTACTTTAATACATCTTATATCTGATGGATTCTGGAAACATTTTATTATAAAGCTTTATAAGCAATGGGTTCTGGTATGCAGAATGTTCTTTAACTTCTAAATGGTAGGAAAAGGCTAATGTCACCTTCAATAATACTGATTTTTATAACCCATTTTACATAATAATATTAAATGCTTACAAACCATATTTTGAATTCTTACCAAACCAATTTACCTGATGTCAAGCTATCCCCTTTGTCTCTTGGAGTGGACCATGTCACTGTTCTAGATATGAGAGTTAGTGCCACTGAGAAACTGGAAGACACATGGTTAGATACAGCAGAGCCAAAAGTTACATGCTCCAAACTATACCCAAAAAAAAAGTAACCTTTTTTGTCTTCCTCTATCTTATCTTTATTTCCTCATGGACTCCTTCACCTTGTTCCCAAAAAACTATTAGATAACAGGATAAAAGGAGGTTATTTTTGCCAATTGGTGATTACTCATCTCTACTACTTTAGAAAAGTCTCTTTCAGACTTGCTCAGTTGAAAGACATAAAATTGTCCATTGAGGAGAAATACAAGACTTTAAAGGTTTCTTCAAACATAATCAGAATATTGACCAGTTTAGATGCCACACATTTGATCCTTGGATTAAGCAAATGATGTGAATTAGGCAGGAAATACTGTTCTGAATGCTACCATGAGCCTTCGCTGCCCTTTGTCATGCAGTCATTCCACTGGCACATCTGAAGGAAAATATAAGAAACAACTCTGAGTGACAACTATTTGGTTGATGCAGAGGGAGTGTGAGGGTTACAAACGTCAGCGTGACTGGTTTGAGAGCTGCCTGGGGGTTAGTAAAGCACACTTTTGGGTGTGTCTGGTGGGTCATGAAGGTGCAACCTTGAGTACAACCTTGATTAGGCTCTGATCCCCTGCTCTGCTTCTACCATGAACTAAGCAGTTTTGTTCCACCACTCCCTTCCACAGTGATGCTTCTGTTTTAGAGCCAACTAATAGGACTGAATCCCCTGAAACCCTGAGCCAAGTTAAACCTCCGCTGCTTTAAATTGTGAGTGTTGGGTATGATGTCTCAGAAATGGGAAAAGTGATGTGTACTGACACGTGAGGACTTGGTGTCAACCAGGGAAACCCATGAGATGCATTTCTCTCAGATATCCATGAGAAATCTTTCATCTGTTTTTGTCTTATGGATGCCTTGACCATCAAAAGGTAATATTCTCCTCTTGCTTGCTTTGGCTGCTAGGAAACTCAAAGACAAATTGAGAATTTATCTCTAACAAGTGCATAATTTAAGCCATTTATTTCGTTCACTGACCTTATATTTAGTTCCGACTGACTTTTCATTTCGTTATTTTTCTTAGCCTTCATTTCCTCACCACTTAAGTCTCATCTTTTTTACTCTGTAAATCACCTCAAAGTAGTTTTGAAACAATGAAACCTGCCTTGAACATGTTGTGCCCTCGTAGACAGAGGAGCACTTTCATGCGAAGCTAAGCTGTGAAAGATTCCTTTACAACAACATGCTCCTCTCCCGGACCCTGCCCACTAACAGCACAAACTACGTCTTACCATGTGGCATCTGGCCCACGATAAGCAGTTTGAAAATGCTCGTTAGAGAGAATGAATACAAGGATGGAGGAATGCTTTGCAAATGATTGAAACATGCAAAAGTGACTTACATTGTAGTATCTGTCACACGTGACAGTTTGCTTTAAAATATTGTGATAATCTGTTATCATAAGATAGCTCTATAAAAAACAGTATGAAATTTTAACATCAGGTTTTTTTCAGGGCCATCCACCAAGTCTTGCTCTGCAAAATGACTGTCTGACTGTAAACATGTTTGACGCTCTTTATTCAACGTGAATGCAAACATGCAGCTCCAGGAGGAAGGTCCCATTGAATCTGCTGTCAGCCGGAAGATCTGTACTTCAACTCACAAAATCCTTAAGCCAAGTGGTTTAGCCTTTACAGAAAATAAGTAAATCTTTTCTATGGAGAAACTAGTAGGTTACCAGGGAGAGTATACTCAGAAACCTCTGAGCGACCACAAAAGCCAGGTGGCTGAGCTCTCCAGATTACATAAAGGTTTCGACAGTCTTGATGCAGGAAGAGCAAATGGTGTCTTACATTAGGGTAATATTTTGTAAAGTACTGGGCTAAAAGGTTGTAGCTTTTCAAACTTTTTATCAGGAACCTAATAGTAAGAAATTGATTAGCATTTTGTAAACATTCACTGTGTGCCAAACACTAGGTTAACTAAACACTTTGAAAATATTTATCAGAGAAAATACTGAAACTGATGATCACTGCCTCACCTTCCCGCAATGGAGGGCAGATCCAAGAACCCCTTTCAAGTGCTTAGAAAACATGATGGGTGGGAATGCACACAAGGAGAAAGAGCAGACAGACCCAGAGGTAAGGCTGAGTGGCATAAAGCTCAAACAGGGAGAGGAACAGAGACTTCCAAAAGAAAGGTCTGCCTTGCTCAGGAGAGAGGAGAGAGCCTGGGAAAGATGTGACAGCTGTCACAGGGAAACAGAAGAAATGTTTAAATGTGACATTTAGAGAATTTTGTAGCATGATGTGCAATATAATCCCTGCCACAAAATCTGCAGTAAAAATGTGTGAGGTGTCTCCATACAGAAACGAGGGAGGTGTGTGTGCCAGGCTACCTACTTGGTCTCTTTTATGTCGTGACTATAGGTCAAGTGTCAGCAAACTACAGCTGCTGGCCAACTCTGGCCAGCCTGGCTTTGCAAACACAGTTTCCTCAGAGCACAGCCTTACCTATCCATTTCACGGCCGGCTGTGGCTGCTTCCACATGACAGTGGCTGAGATGAGTGGTCGTGGCAAAGCCAGTCAGGTTTACTATCTGGCTCTTTGTAGAAAGCTTGTGGACCCCTGTTCTCAGTCCATAAATAAGAAAAATAGGATCAGGGAAGTGAAAATGTGTTATGGGGCAGGTTAATAGTATTGGAGAAATTTAGAGTGAGCAAATCCAACTTTAAAATAGAGTCACTATTTCCTCAGCCAAGTTTTCTGAACTATACAATGGATTACACTTCACAGAGTTATCAGAAGACTCAGAGGTAAAAATAATTTTTAAAATGTTTTTCAATGCAAAAACATTAGAAAAATGTCATGTGTTGCTGGTAGTGGCTTAAAGGTGGTGATTTTGTAAATAAATCCTGTAGAAGCTTCAGTCTCTCTTTCCCTCTCCCACCTCCCTCTTTCTACATCTCCTTCTCTCCCTCCTTCTCTCTTTCTTTCTCCGTATCTATGCAGAATTGATTTGGTCTCTAGGTAAGGCCTCACCACCACCATCACCACAGATACCAGCTCCTTGTGGCTGTCCCAGTCTCTTCTACAGAATGGCATAGCACTTGCATATAGTTTAATTCATCTCTAGATTACTTACAACACCTACTACAATGTATAATTTATGTAAATAGGTAGTATATTATATTGTTTAAGTAATAATGATGAGAACAAAGTTTGTTCATGTTCACTATGGTTTTCCAAATGTTTCTGATCCATTATTGTTTGAGTCCAAGGACTTGGAATCCAAGGATGCTCTAGATTAATTTATGCATGGGTATCAATAAGTTTATAGAAAGCTCCTACCACAGCATCCCTGGACAGGAAATAACAGAGTAAAGTGCTCTGCAAAGGCTTACAAAAGACACTTTGTCATTCTCTTAGACTTACCAGTATGGCACTTTTTGTTTTATAATTTTATATCAAGAGGTTGGGATTTCTCTCCAGGGACACTTTCCATTTCGATGACACTCATCAACTGTGACATCTTCTTCACACACAGAAGGTTAACCTGACTCAAAGGTAAATATAAGACAGCAAGACAGCAACTATAAAGAAAAGATTGTGGCAAGCAGCAAAAATGAGGCCATCATAGTGACTTAACCATCAGAAAACCAACAGCATTTTAGTCTTTTGATGAATAAAAGGTGTTCAGAAAAATCCTCATGCAGTACATTTTCTAACTTTTGGAGTTTGAATTGTATGGATATAACACAAATAATAGTGGCCCATGAAGGAAAACTCAAAAATGCTTTTAGGACAAGAAGAATATATCTCAGCAGGACTACTAGCCATCACGATGTAAGGCTCAGATTCTGAGTTTCTTTCAGTCCCTTGAAGACTGCCTTAAATTCCTTCATGAAATATGGTGTTCTTGCATCAACAAAATCTTTAGTATTTCCCTGTAAAATATGTTAGATCAAGTGACTAAGTGGACAAGCAATGGACCCACCTTTCTCTAAATGACACTTGAGGGCTTCGCTAGTAAAGTTTTAGGATACCTCAAACATATAATTATAAACTTCTACGTAACTCTTTATCTTCCCTGTTGTTCATTTGCTCCTGACACGATAGTTTCCTTATTTGCCTTTCATGAAACCCATTTCAGTAAACCTCATCCAAGCAGAGGTTAAAATGTGACATGACTAACTGGTTAAGAGCAGAGACTTTTCATCTTACAACTGATATAATCTTCAATTTTCTTAGCCATTTAGTGGTCATCACTGCAATTATAGGCGCTATGTCTTCTTTTCTGAGCTTGGGAAAACTAAGTTGCATATTACAGAGTTGCCCTGAACTAATTTAATAAACTGTCTTTTAACTGCTATACAGAGAGTCCCTGGTAAATCTTCGATCTAAGACATTAAAGATAAAAAGGTATAATAAGTTTGTGATGAACCTCACTTTTTTTTTTTTTTTTTTGAGACAGGGCCTCACTATGTATTTCAGGCTGGCCTTGAACTCACGATGAACCTATATTTGTAATTACTATTTTTGATTCATAATTTCTTCTTATCTCAGAAAAACTTTTTCTTGAGCATTCTTTCAAGTGGAGAGAGGGAATAATCTTTTTTTAAGCCCTTAAAATCAACATTTAATGTAAAATCATATTTTACTAGTACCCATCTAAATAATACGAGAATTATAAAAGATTCAAAATTTAAATACACTTGAATAATCAAACCGAAATCTCTAGGGAGTTAGACTTACATTTTCAATGACAGTGCCAGAGGACTGTTTTACAGTTCATTCAACACTAGTCTGGGTACTTACAAGCAACACTAAATAATACATTCCTCTTCTAAAGGACTGAACATGTGCTATTGAAAAAAATATTAATAGTTCATGGGAAAGACAAAAGTTAACAAATACAAGAGACCTCTACAGAGGAAAATATTTAATAATATTAAAGTATCTAGGGGCCTGGGATACAGCTCAGTGACACAGTGCATGCCTAAAAAGCACTAGGTCATGAGTTCGATTCCCAGCACTCAAAATAAATAAACAAAAGAAAGTATCTAAGAGGTCAAAATGAGTCAATTTATGCTTTTGAATAGGATGATTTAATATGTAAAAATGTCAGTTTTGTCCAAATATAAAGCCAACTAACATGATAAAATTTTAAAAGCATTTATGAATAGCTAACTTTGAAAATGAAAAGAAAAATATGATGGGAGAGATTGGCTATACCAAATATTAAGACACAGAACAAAAATATAGAATTCCAACTGAAAATTATATGACACTGATGAAAGAACAGACCAATAGGTCTATTTAAGAGAATTTACTTGTACAACACAAATATTTTGTGGAAAAGACAGCTATTGTAGTAAGCAATGTTGCAAAATTTACTCATTACATGCAAAAGAAATTCAACTGGATCCATACCAAACACCACATCACAGTAAACATCAGTCTGATTAAAGTTCTAGATATGAAAGGTAGGAGTACAGATTTAATCATGTTAGAGAAAATATTTAGGCTCTAAGGACAGGGGAGGACTTCTTAACTTCTGAAGCACAAACTACCAGACCAAAATGAATGATTTAATTCCATCAAAATTAAGGATATCCATTCAAAGAAGAAAATTATGAGCAGAGTTAATAGACACATTGTTTCAAGAGAATATAGTTGTCTGGCCTAAAATTATCAAGCAAAAAATATGTGGAACATATTTTAGAAAGAAAAAGAAGGAGGGAAAAGCATTTGTAACAGGAAGATTTTACAAATCCAAATAGAAAAAAATAGGTAAAAGATTAAAATAGGTACTTATTAGGGAAAAAAACACAAGAAGCTCAAACTAATTAATAATTAGACAAAGGTGAATTTATGAGCTGTCACTTTACACCATGAGACATAAAAATTAGAAGCCAGGGGACCAGGGGTTTGGCAGCACAGCACCTGTCTAGCAAGCATGAGGTTGTGAGTTTGATCCCTTGTACCAAACTAATAATAATAATAATAATAAAAGCCAAGATAATGATAAATGTTGGCAATGTGCAGTGACAGAAATTCCCATGTAGGGCTCAAACAGAATATTTAGTAGTGCTGGAAAGTTATATATCTGCATATGTGATCTGTGATCAAATTAAGTTTACTCATATCCTAGGACCCAATATGCCAGCCCCTGGGATTGTTGCTGATCTGTCTCCACACAGGTCAATAGGGGCACATATTTGAAAAATATTCATGACAGAATTGCTCATAGTGGTAGGAAATTTGAAACTGTAGCTACCCAATACCAGGAGATGCCAGTTTAGTGTAGAATATTATATAACAGATAGAATCAACAGGCAGATATATACAAAGCCACATGCATTAAAATATGTTGAATATAAAAGGAAAAACAGAATGAGATCTATAACACAGTATTAGATATGTGCATTAAAACCCATGGTTGCACATCATTCACTTAAAAATGATTGACTATAAAGGAAACAAGAGGAAATGGAGATTAAAAAGAGGGGGGAACAGCTTAGTGTTTAGCATGTCTGAGGCTCTTCCTTGCACCCCCAGCAGTAGGGTGGGATGGGTGGACTCTGGTGAGTAAGCTGTAGCAGAACAAGGAAGCAAAGAGAAGGACTGTGCCCTCCTTATGTTAACATGATCTCTGAAATACTGCAAAACACTGCACATTTAAAAGAACTCCATATCAGAGGAAAATAGAGATCTTAAGCCTCTGATCTCCTTAGCATCTGAATTGCTAGTAAGCTTAAGCAATTGGAAATAAAGGTTAATGTTAATTTTAGCAAGTTCACAATTTCTGTGAGACCACCCAAGTCTGTAAATCTGTCCACCTTGACCACTGGGTACACTAATAAAACCCAAGGAGCTGTCTCAAATTCCTTGCCTACTGGCCTAAGAGCCAGCTCCTTATTTTTCATCCCTCTGTTTGTCTGTGAATAAATATATACATTATTCTTGTTCTTTTAATTCTGTAACCTCTTCAGAGCAGTTAAAAATTATGTTAAAAACTCATTAACTTTGACGAGATATTGATGATGCCAGCGGTTAATTACGAGCCAGCTGGTGTTATGGCAAGAATTAAAAAGTTAGACATTGGAATTTTGTTTTAAAAAAAAAAAAAAGCCACACTACATCACCGAATTTACTTGGGATTGTTCAAACAGCCTCACTCATTGACCACCTTTCCAACAAAGGTCGAGAGATCTGTGGATCAACCGATTACACTGCATCTCTTACTCCATTACAGCACTGGCATTTTCCAGGCTCTCCCTCACTGAGAAAATAAAAAGTAAAGGCTATAAATTCCCATGCTTCGTGGTGTTAATTGATTGCAAACTGGGGTCAGAAAGACATTTCTCCCTGAGGAGTGCTCCTCCACAATTTAGAGGCACGGCGGGGGTTCTAACACGCCTAAAAAGCATTAAGCAGTGGTCATTGTCAAGCACCAAGTAGCAAAATTTAGTATGCTTTTGGTTTGTGCTCACAAGGGAAGCATGAAAGTGTAGAGAGGTCCGCTTCTTCTCAGGAGTGAGTTTTTTATAAGCTTATAATCCAATGAAGTCTTTTCTCTGGCAGCCCAATGAGGAATCTTTTCTAAAGAAGAACATAGATTGTAAGTCAAAATTGTGGGGTTTTTTTTTAAAGAAAAATAAACCAATAAAGTTTATCTTTTTCAAAATATTTTTTAACTTCTAAGTCCAAAATGTATTAATGGGCAATACAGAACAAAGATTCCAGTGTTGATTCTAGGGTTGCTCAGGCCTCACGCAAGCAGGAGAGTTCCCTGATGCTCCCAGGGCACAGGTAAGTTGTACCCTAAGAAGCTATATAATCCTGTCTTTTGTTCGCTATATTGGCATTACATTTGTACCTACCTCTTCAGCTTAATAGTAATTAAATGAGATATTGCACATAGAACAATTAATACCACCTGAGGAGTACTGAAACCACACAAGAAGCGTTCACGATTTCTCAGGTAGACACCAGCATACAGGGCTCGGAATCAAACTACAGAGGGTCACTTCGCAGCTTTATCGCCACTTTCAGGAATGACAGGGCAAGCTAGGGGACGTCTTCAGACTTCAGTCCCCATCAATCAATAGTGAATACCTCACAGTGCTGTGTTAGGATTAAATGAAACAATCCATGTAAAGAATCAGAACGCCTTGCAGTGATCTCTCCCTAATGAAAACTATTACTTCCTGCCATTATTATTACTATTATTATTAGCACTGTTGCTATATGAGTAAAACCCTTTATTGATACTAATGGCCTCCAACAAGAGCCAAAATACTTTGTGGACTTCTGGAACATACACAGAAAGATGCATTATGAATATAAGTACAAAATCACTTCTTCCAAAGCTCGGAAAGGGGCCAGAGCAGAAAGAGAACGCTTATTTCTAGGACCTTTGGTTTCTTCTCCCCTGGTTAAGCACTGGGTGAGCAGTGATGGACACATCCTCCACCTCCTCCCTCTGAGGCCTCAGATGGTGGAAGTGGGGGCAGCTGGGCCCGCGCTGTGGGTCTTTCCCACTCATGATCGCCGCACCTCTCCCACTCATGACGTGAACTTCCCAGGCCACGGGTGGCACACAGCGCTCCTCTCTTTCTGCAAGCCTCATCGATGGCGCCGTAACCATCTCTCACTCTTCGATGGATAATCATTATTGTTTACTCACTTCTCTTTTTATGAGGAGCACAGTTACCAAGATGGGTTTTTTTTCTTGGCTCCCATGAGGCTATTTTATACATGTGCTCTCGACTTCACACAGCTTTATTCAGTTCCAGAAAATTACTCATCATGCTCTGATGTTCAACATTTTAAAAAAAAGTTTTCTTTTCTTCTGCAAACCAAATGTTCAGCCCAGGGCTTACTAATCTTGACCTGCCTCATTTCTGTGACAACAAACCTCCTGAACTCATCTCAGAACATTTGCTTTTACTCTACCTATTCCATATGGCCCCTCTCTCCTAATGTTATTTATTTCATTTTGAGTAACTAAAAAGGAGAGGCGGGTCTGTGTGGGAAATGCCATGAAATATGAAGCTTAGTATACTGTAAATGCTAATTAACTTGGAATAATGGGGCAAATACTAGTCCAAAAATTTCTTTTATTTCCTTGGAGATCATAGAAATGACCTGATATATTCTCCATTGAAGGCCTTTATAATCCCCAAATAACTAAATATATTATACAACTGACAATCTATATCAATGTAAACTCAAAAATAAAAACAACCAATTCATTGGTTAAACTATCACCCTGAATTCTTCCCAATTCTGTTTTCTCATTTAGTTGTCTATATGTTTTATTTTTTAAATTGTAGGCATGTACTATTTTTATAATCAGAAAGTAATACCTTTTTAAAAACTTTCTATAAAATTAACAGAAGTACTCAGACAGTCTCATAAACCAATGTTGCTCTTTTTCCTCCTTTTCTGGGTATATTGGGGAGTGATTGCTAATAGCAGCCATGCCTGGCTGCTTGTGTCATGGGCTGGATTTCGGAAGGCTTACAATATAATCTTTCTGCCAAGCATCTGATATCACATTTTTAGCTTACTGTTTGGGGTCTCATGTTTTCACATTCCAACTCTTGTCTCATTGTATGTGCGTATGCACACTTTTTCCAGACTGTCTGTCAGAAGAACAAGTCTTTCTAAATGAAGGGAAGGGTTTCTGGTGAATGCCAAGATTAGAGTATGAGGAATCATAGTATGGAGCTGCTATTTCTTTGTTACTGCTGGCTAATTGCTTTAAAGACAAAATCAAGGTCAAATGTAGTTTTAATAAAACCCTCTGTGGCACCCACACCATTTATACCTTTCGAATTATCATGACTTGCCTTTTGCCAATTTTTGATCAAGGTGACAAATCTTGGCTCAGAAAGGAAATTTAGTGATGTGTTGGCCCCATCAATAAGCTCTAAGGAAAAGTAATTCATTTTTAATGGAAATTCTGTTTACAAAATAGAGTAGGTATATAACCAACCTCTAAGAAGAGATAACTCACTCTGGCAAATAGGCTGCATACCTAATAGGGTAAAATAAAACTGAAGCAAAACACATTGTACTTACTGAAACGAAGTACATGCAACATTTTATAGTTACTACAACAGGAATTTTATATCATACAGATGCTTTCATGTTCAGCATTGATTTAGATTTAAGAAGGAAAAAAAATTGGGAAAGACAGAAAAGGAATAGGGCATAATATTAAGTAAAATTGCATGCTTATTTTTCAAAAACCTTTAGACCAATACAAAATCCTTTAGTCCTGAGAACTTACTGGATCTTTGCCATTTTCTAACCTTCCTTGTACCCCCATTTTTCTCCTTAATAATCACTGACATTGTTTCCCCAACATATTGTAAAGATATTCTCTGATTTCTTTTGTTCCTATTCTTTAATTTGCTTTCCACTATGAATATATAGGTAAATAGGGTAGTTAGCATTATTCCTCATTGGAAAATGAAAAAACAACTGAGGTTCAAGGGAGCCCTACTGCCTGCCTAAAATGACTGAGATAGTTCTCACAACTCTGGGTACTCACCCTTTTTGCCAGGAGAAAGAAAAGTTAGGTGACAGTACTGTTGGCTGAATGAACCTAAGTCCCCTTAAACATATTGTTTTTACCACAAAGTCAGAGACTTTGGAAAATACTGAGACAAAAGCCAAAGCCCTGCTAATCTACTAGAATGTTTGAGGCTGTGTTGCCCAAAGAGGCACACAAAGAATAGAGATGAGAGCCTCTATTCTCTCTTCTCAAAAATGCCTGACAAAATTCCCAGATGTAAGCAACAATAAAAACAAAAAGACAAAGAACAAAAAAAGTTTCAAAGTCAGAATTTAAGAAACTGTTTACAATTTACTAGGCCTAAGATCCTTTTACACATTAATGCATTAAATACCCATAATGACTTACAGACTATGAACTTTTATTTTTGGTTGTTGTAGTTGGTTTTGTTTTGTTTTTGGTACTGGAGATCAAACTCATGATCTTGCACTTACCAGGCAGGCACTTATGTCACTGAGCTAAATCCCCAGCTGACTATGAACTTTTAATAGCTTCATTGTACAGATAAGTAAACTGAGGCATGGAATGAGATAAAATTGGAATAAGAAGCCAATACCAGCATTGATAACAACTGGGAGCATGGCAATATTCTGTGTTGGGGTGGGAAGAGACTCCATGTCAAATCATGGCCACTGGTTGATTGCAAAAATAGCCACAGCTCTTCACTCCCTGTGTCTCTGCACTCTGCATTTCTTCTCAGCAAGAAGGAGAATCTGCTTCCCTACCTCGTAAATCTAGGCTGCCCTTGTGACTCAATCGAGCCAATGGAATGCAGTGAGAGTGACAGATGTTTCTGTTCTATGCCTAGGACTCGAGAGGCCTCGCTTCTGTTCATTTTCTTGGGATCCTGCCATTGCCATGTGGACAAGCCCGGGATAGCCTGCTGGATCATCATCACATGGAACACAATCGAGTCGGCTGATTAATCCCAGCTGAGGCCTAGAGATGTGAGAGCATCTATCCTAGATCAGCAAAGCCTGCTAGCTGACCAGCAGCTGATGGCAGATACATAAAGCAGTGCAGCTGAGATTAGAACTACCCAGCTGAGCCCAGTCTAAACTGCCAACAGGCACAATCAGGAGCTAAATAAACAGTTACTGTTTTAAGGTGGTCTATTAGATAGAAATAACCAAGTGGCATATCCACCATATCAAACCATGCTAGGATCATGCTTAGCTTTTTTAGACATAACTTATCTGAGAGGCAGAATACATCTTAGAATTGAAAAGAGCAAAATAGTTTTAGAAGACCAACATGGCAAACTGTTGGCACTTATTCCAATGGCAGGATTACCTCCAAGATATTATCAAAATAAAATGAGACAAGGACCTTCACAGTCCTTGTTTATTTCTGTCTCTAAAATGGTCTCCAGTGATCCCAAATTCCCTTCAGGTTTGTCTACAATAGATCTAGTTGATGACTGGATCTATTGCCTCATCTGAAGGTTCAAAGAAGAAAAGATCAGCTTCCAGCTCCACATGACACCATGTGACTGTTGGCCTGAAGCTGCCCTTGGAGTCTTTACCCACCCCAAGATGATCCTTTGCTTCTTCAAAGCAAGCACATGAAAACAGAGAGGTCAAGTAAGATGGAAATTATAGTCTTTTATAACCTAATCCTGTATCTGACATTTCATCACATTTGCCATATTCTATTTATTAGAACTAAGTTTCGGAGCTAGGGATCTAGCTCAGCAGCAAAAGCGCCTGCCTTGCAAGTGCACTGTCATGAGTTCAATCCCTGGTACCGATAGAAAGAAAAAAAAAAAAAAAGAACTAAGTTTCTAGGCATAGCCAGGCACAACAGGAGGAAGTATTACAAAGACTTATGGACAGACGGATTTGAAGAACACTGGGAACTACTTTAGAAGCAGCCAACCATATAAGTAAATTCTAAGAAATCAAGAAAATGAGTTTTGTAAGTAAATCTCAAAATACTAGGCCTCAGAAACCCACTCTTAAAACTTGAAGGCATTTTTAATACAAATTATACAGAGATTCTATTGTCCCAAAAGGTGAACCTATAAATAAGTTTTAAAAGGCTCGGGAAAATTCTCAAATGCTGATCTCTAATGGAATATTAAGGAAACATAAGAGATGTGTGCGGTCGATCCCTAATGTTTTCAGAGTAACGACAAGAAAGACAACCTTGGCTCTCCACAAAGCAGCCCGCAGAGGCAGGCAAGATGGACCATTGGCCTAATCTGTTATGGCATTTCTTATATACTTATGCATAACACTGTGTGGGAATGCAATAAAAATTTAAACAAGGTGCTAAAGTTCAACAAAATAAGAGGATGCAGCTTTTGAAAAATGGAGACATGACATTCCTACATGGTCTCTAAGACAGTCAATATGCCAGTGCTTTTTTCTGTTAGCTCCATCCACAGAAGCTCATCTAAACCTTAGATTTTTAAAAAGCGTATCTCACTTCCTCACAGAATTAAACAGAAGAAAACAGGATTTTGTAGGTATTACTGTTAGAGGAGGAAAATATCTGACTCCATATGACAAGGCTCTCTTTTATACCTACATTATGTTCAAGTGTTTAGAACAGCAAAGCCATCTCTTTTGCCCTCAGGCAATGTCTAAGTAGATATTTTAGGCATACACTTGGAGCTTGAGGGGATTTTGTTTCCTTCAAGTTTATAGAGAGAATGAGAATGGGTATACTGAAGGCTTATGCTTTACAATGCACACAGTAGGGCAAATGAATGTTTGTTACTAATGCAGTAGCACTTAATTAGAAGATAGACATTCCTCACTGAGAAGAGTGAATTTCAGGTTTCCACATAAGCAAAGTCATACAGTGACAGTGCGAGAGCAGTAGTTTCTGTCAATCAACCTGAATTCTCTTTAAGCCTTAAACATATAAGTCACATTGAGAGGGTTATGTATTTCACAAGTGGATTTATATATAAATACTTTTGCTGGCTCCAGTTCAACACAACAAAAGAAGTCAAACATTAGTCTGTATTTGTATTTCTTTGCTGAAGTGTTTTGACATAAACTGCACACAATCCTAGTTGAAAAGCAGCAGGCAGTTTGGAACTAACTGCTCCTCACACTTGCATTCTTTGTGATATGATTTTTCTACTTGGAAAATTAGACAGCTTATGAGTGAAAAGTTTACTAAAACCCAAGAGAAGAAATTTTAAAAGCAGCATAGTATTTCTGAAAACTTTTAACTTCACACATAATTCACTTTCTATTTCTCAGAATTCCTGTATCAAATTCCCAAATTCCAACTGTACTATTTATGGGCAGCATTTATATCTTTTGAAGACAGAAAGTAATATAGATCATATATAGAAATCACTCAGAACAGGATTTTTACCAAGTTAGTCCTTCCAGTACAGAGAAAGGACAGTCTTAGTTGACTAAGATTTCTATATTCAAGTTACATTGCAGGCACTATCAGAGACATTAGTAAAAATAAGCATTTTGGAAATTTCCATATTTATACATTTTGAATGGAGTTGGAAAAAAATGTCTTGAGATGGTATATATTTATCAGTTAGGGCCTTGATAATACTGCATAACAAACCACCCCAAAATTTATTAAATGTAGACACAATCATTTGTTTTCACATTCATTAACTGCAGGCTGGCTGCTACCTGGCTGGACTAGGTTGGACCATAGGCTGGAAGCAACAGGCTGCAGGTTAGATTTAGATCTGCTCCACTGTCTCTTATTCTCCTTGGATCAACAGTTGTCTGAGACTTGTGGTTAGTGCCACACCTCTCAGTCCTTGGCTAAAACATTAGTGGTTCTATAAAATATGTTGTCTTCCCTAGGAATCGCAGAAGTACAAGATTAAAGTTCAAAGTTCAGGGTTGGAGAAATATACTTTGCCACAATGAGGTTATCATGATAAATTAGTCTTGTATATTACCATGGGTGTACCCACCTTAAATACTCAACAGAGAAGATCTGCTTTCTTATAAAGTGAGTACAGTTTTATTGTTGCGTTTAAAAACTAAGAACTCAGAGGGCACATTTTGTTAAAAAAAATTTTTGTACTTCATCTCTTAGAAATCTGCAAAGGACAATTCTATGGTTTAAAAATACCCATGGTTATGAGTTTCATACCAAATATAAATGTATAAATATATGAATACATACAGATTAGGTATATATTTAGAATTCTATTTAAATTTAGATATATAACTCTTAAATTTTCTTTCTTAATAATTTAGTTGAAAAACAGCAGGGATATAGCCTATTAATAACTTCAGTAAATTCTTAAAAATAACATACTACTCTTAAAAAGATAAATCTTAAACAAAATAAAATGAAAATGATAAACCAAAAAACTGCTAAAATCTAAATCTTATTTTGTCCAAAACAAAAAACAAAAAAAACTGAGTTTAGTCCTCTGAGACAGGACAGCAGCTTTGACTTCAGTTTAATGTCAGTTTAAGACATTATACAACAACCCTAAGTCAAAATGAGTCAAGACATAGGCACTCTTACTCTAGAAGCCTAGTTTAGCAAACCCCAGGGACCTTTAATCTTGTACTTCTGCGATTCCTAGGGAAGACAACATATTTTATAGAACCACTAATGTTTTAGCCAGGGACTGAGAGGTGTGGCACTAACCACGAGTCTCAGACAACTGTTGATCCAAGGAGAATAAGAGGAACAAAGGAATGTAGAAATTCCTTTGTTCACATTATACTAGTTTCTAAAGCAAATGGTTATGTGAGGTTAGCACAGCAATCTGTCTCTGGAGCAAGGTATAAAAAATGTTTATCACAGTATCTGTTTTCTGATAGAGTATTAATAAAAATACTCATTTTCAATTACTTTATAAAAACACACAGTTGATTTTGGCTGCAATCATATGTTTCTTTCATAAAAGTTTAATAGAAGGATTTTATCTTTTCTTGAAGATATACACAAGTAATTTTAATTTGTACATTTTTCTGGTTTGTCTATAATGTCGCCTCAAATTTTCTTGGTCAAGGACTGTCTTTTTTGCCTCCCTGAAGACACACTACACCATGTTTTGTGTTTAGGAGGCATTTGGTGACTCTGTCCAAATGAGTAGAATCACTGGATTCCACTTTTCTAAATCCATTGGCTTGCAGGGGCATTTGCTAGTCTCAGGGAAAACAATGGTTGTTCTTGATAACAGTAGACAAATTATGAAAAATGAATTCAGTCACCAAAGTAGAAGACCAAACTATGAATCAGATATACCTGAGGTCCAACCAAAATGGCCAAGAGAGAACAGATTGGCTGAATTCTCATGAACTAATAGTTTATCAATCACTATAGCTAGATTCATCCCCTGTCTTAAAAGAGAATCCTTTTTATTTCTACAAATAAGTATTTGCTGGAACATGAAGTTAGTGGGTACCTAGTGACTAACTGGACTCATAAAACTTTTGTGGTAAAGAGAAATTTCATTCATGTAGTAAGAGAAAACTTGTGAAAGTTAGAAAAAGATATCATATAGCCATGGTATCAGAATACAGCCTATAGACATATATAAAGCTGGTTAACTTGTTTAAGTAATGACATGTTCAAATATTCAAATAAATTCCACTATCAGATAAAATCTATTAAGACCTTGGTTTTACCATCAGAAAAGAGCTCCAGGAAATTCCAAGGGGAAAAAAATTAAGATATGATTTTCATGCAGCAATAATTCACTTTAGCAGTGTCCTGGTTTATTTTTGGAACTTCAAAAATACAGTAATGTGGGGGGAAAAATCACATAAAGATAAATACTACCATACATCAATTCTGATTTAATTTTATTAAAATACACACAGATAAGTACTAAAAACAATCATATAAGACTGATTATTATTCCATTGCTTAATAGCATATGATTATAACTCCATGTTAAGTTCTTCCTCTCAAAGTTACGACCATCAAGCACTTAGAATACCACCACCTATGTAAAGTCATCTGATTAGTTTTCTTCACTTGTGCCCATGTTCACCAGTAACTATTTGGCAATTGGGTAAGCATTTGCCCTTGAACAAAATAACTGCTGGGATGATAGAGGAGTAAATTTCTTAAGCTTCATATTACAAAAAGTTTAAATACTCATAAATGAGTAATATAGAATGAAGACTCTACAGAGATTTTACTAATTTCAAAATCATACTTAATAGAATTGCTAGTCAATTCTTAACCCAGAACTCTATTCTTTGTTCAAGTTACAAGAGCAACAAATACTACACTATCTCCATCCCAACTCCTTTCCTCAGTATTCTGCCCATAACATCCCTCACTCATCTTCAGTTAAGCTCACCCTCTCTTAAATCCATGAGGAATTTGAGAAAATAAACAAGTATTCATTTACCAGCTCTTTATGGTTATGGTTAACAATCATATGGTTAATAGGTAGTAGAAAGTCTACATTGAATCAGAACAAGATTTTCATCCCATATGAAAAGAGTCAGCTAACCAGGGTAACAATAGATATCCAATTACAAAAAGGTATGGTGAATTTTATAACATGGGCAAAATATTGGAGTAAAGAAGAATATTCTACCTAGATAGAGGGAGAGGCTGAGTGGTGAGGGAGAATTGTTTCGGAGAAATAATATCCAAACAAAGACCTAAAGAATAACCAGAAATTAACCAGATGAAGACATCAGGGTAAAGTATTCAAAGATTCAAGTTTAAAAACCCAGGTGTATGAGGCCTTGGTAGATTTTTTTTAAAGTCCAAGTTTAGTATAGGTAAAGCACAAACTCAGCAGGGAAAGAATAGGCTGGGGAGAGACTCAAGAAATAAATGAAGCTGGAAGATAATCACAAACTATTTTTTGCAGACTAGTTTACTTCAAATCAAGGGTTTTATTGAAGGCAATGAGGATCATTGATGGAGATCATCACATGACCAGATTTGAGACTAGAGTGATAGTTTGGCCACCTGTAAAGAATGAATGAGTAACAAGGTGGGAAAAGGGCGAAGAGAAAGCAGGGGAGGCTTGTTGGAAGCTGCAGCAGTACTGCAGGAGAGAGGGGACGGTGGCTTTCTCTAGGGAGACAGTAAGACAGCAGGATTCGAGGAAGGCAGTACGCTGCTTGCCGAATGGCTGGTTCTGGGAAGAGCAAAACAAATGCTGCTCAGGATTCTTCTTGGCCAGCCGTGTGAATGACGAATGCATTTACTGAAATAAAGAACCCCTGTTGGATCTAAGTGACTAGGATATGTCCAGCTGCTACACTGGGCCTTAGATGAACAATACTAAGTTGGATAAATACAAACCATGGGAATTATTATAGATGTTATTTGCTTTACTAATTGTATGTGTCTCTCAACTTGGATGTTTGTCCCTTCACCATAGGAGACCAATCTGGTGAAAGAGAAAAAGATCTGGGTTAGGAATCAGAAGACAGGTTTAAATCCAACCTCTGCCACACAGAAGCTGTGTGGCCCTGAGGATACCCCTTGCACCCTGAGGTCCCATTATCTGCAGAATGACAAGAATAACACTATCCCCAAATTCCTACTGTTATGATTCCAGTTAATCTAGTCCCTGTTCATTAAAATTTACTCTTTAACAATAAGCAGTCACCAAAACATTAAACAAGAAATGCCATAGGCAGGGAAATTCTTTTATCTTTCATAGCATAAATTCTTTTTAAAATGTTTTTGATAATAAAAGAAAGTATCCTGGTTTTTGTTTATTCTACATAATGTCTGCAGCTTTATTTAGTATATCCTGCTGCCTAACACAGCTCTCTATTCATTTCAAAGAGCCTCTGCAGAACAGTACTTGGAATTTATATACTTAAATTTTTTTATTACCACAGGTTTTCGATACTGATAACTGCTCCCACTGTGGGTATTTGGTACATGTATATTATATTACTTCTTTTTCATGTTTCCATCTGCTTCTGCCCCCCCATTCCTCTTCTTTCCATCTCTTGGTCTCTCTATTTGTAGTAGATCTATCTCCCTGTTTCCTTTTATCTGTCTTTTATTTTGCTCTTTATTTATACTTTTAATTTTTCATAAGAGAAATCATATAATATTTAAACTTGTAGGTATGATTTATTTCACTTACCATTACCTTTTCAAATGGGTTTTGGGAACCCATTTTCCCAAAAATGACTCAGATTTATCTTTCCTTATGACAGCCTTGTATTCCATTGTGTATAAATATCATATTTTCTTTATCCATTTGTCTATTGAGGGATATATAGGCTTCTTCCAAGATTCAGCTATGTGAATTGTGGTGCAATAAACATTGGTATGCATATTGACAAAGTCCAACACGCATCCATGATTTAAAAAAAAAAAAAACCCTACAGAAAATTGGAATAGAAGGTATTTATCTCAATCTGATGAAGGCAATCTATGACAAACCAGAATCAACATCATAATAAATGGCCAAAAGCAAAAATCTTTCACTCTAAAATCAGAAACAAGAAAAGGATGTCCACTATCACCCTTCCTATTCAATATAGTTCTGGAAACAGCAATTAGACAAGAAATAAAAATAATAAGGATAGAAAATACATTAAATTATCATTATTTGCAGATGTATAATACTTTACACATAAGACCCAAAAAATCTCCACTATAAAACTTCTAACTTTAATAAACAAATTCAGTAATGTAGCAGGATACAAAGGCAACACTGAGAAATCAATAGTATTTCCATACACTAACAAAGACACTGAAATAGAAATTAAGGAAACAATACCTTTGTAATGGCATTGAGACAAATGAAATACTTAGGAATCAATCTAGAAAGTAAAATATCTATACAATGAAAAGTATTCTGAAAAAGAAGAACAAAGGATATCAGAAAATGGTAACTTATGGGTACTAAGAACCAATATAGTGGAAATGGCCATACTCACAAATTTTTACAGATTTCATGCAACCCTAAATAAAATACCATTAGCATGCCTCACACAACTAGAAAAACATTCATAAAATTCATGTGGAACCAGAAAGGGCCTATAAAAGCAAAAGCAATTCTGGACAACAAGGGCAAGACAGGGGGTATCACAATCTCTGACTTGAAATTATACTACAGAGCTTCTATGATAAAAACAACATGGCACTGGACAAAAAGAGAGATCAATAGAAAATCTTAACAAGATTCAGAAACAACTGCAAACACACTCAGCCACCTTATCTTTGACAAAGGAGTCGAGCACATTCACTGGAAGAAAGCCTCTTTAATAGATGGTACTGAAAAAAATGGCTTTCCACATGCCAAAGACTAAAACTAGACCCATGCCTCTCACTATGCATTAAACTAAAATCAAAATGGATCAAAGATCTAAATATTAAGACAGGAACACTAAATCTGCTAGATAAGAGAATAAATAGGTGGCACTCTTGAAGACTCACATTACATGAACAAAACCCTGATGGCAGGGGAAATACTACAAAGAATCAACAACTGGGATCTCATCCTAGTAAAAAACTTTCATAGAGCAAAAGAAATTACTGACAGAGTGAAAAGACAACTCACAGATGGGAAACATTTTAGCCAGTTGTCCCTCAGACAAAGAACATAAAAATATATAAAGAATATATAAAGCATTGAAAAAAATCAGACCCTTCAAATTTAAAGACCCAGTCCAAAAATGGGCATCTGAGGTGAATACATACTTCTCAGAGTAAGAATACAAACATCAAATAAATATACAAAAGAAGTTCAACATCACTGGGTCATTCAAGAGATGCAAATCAAAACAATGCTGAGATTCCATCTTGCTCCAGAAAAAATGGTTATCATCAAGAAATCAATCAATAACAAATGCTAAAGGGATGTGGGGGAAAGGGAACACTTCTCCACTGTTGGTGAGAGTATAGACTGGTGCAGCCACTGTGGAAAACAGTGTGAAGATTCCTTCAAAAAAACTAGGATTAGAGGTCCCATTTGACTCAACTATTCCCCTTCTGGGTATCTTCCTAGAACAATTTTTTTAAAATCACACCAAAACAATAAATGTACACCCATTTTTATAGAGACATAATTTATAATAGCTGAATCTTGGAAACAACTCAAATATTCATCAAGAAAGGAACGGATAAAAAAAAGATGTGTTTTTCTTTATACAATGAAGTACTACCCAGCCAGAAAAAAGGATAAACCTGGGATATTTCCCAGTAAATGGATGCACCTTGAAACCATACTTTTCTGTGAAATAAATCAGATGTACATGTGTAAATATCACATCATTTCTCTGGTGTAAGATACCAAATGTGTATCTCACACAAAAGTGTATAAAATGTATTATGAAATGGGAAGAAATTGTTCAAAAGAAAGAGTAACTAGGGAGGGGGACAAGAAAGAAATGAAAAGTAAAACAGTCTATTATCTTAAGTGAAGTAAGTTGAACACACACATTTAAATATCACATTGTTTCTCTGGTGTGAGAACCACAAAAGGTAAATAAGGACCAAAATACATAATATATACTGGGAAATAGGATGAAAATATTCAAATGGGAAGGGGACCAAGAGATGGGGGAGGGGGAAAGGAAGAAAGGGAAAGGAAAGAGAATAAAAGAAAGTAGAAACAAAGCTTTTGTAAATAGAGGAAGAGAGGTTAAAGGGAGGAGTGAGGATTGGGGGGAAAGAATCAAGATGTATCACGTATACAGGTCCAAAATTCCTCTGAAGAATGTGACCATCATGTATATCTAAATTGTACCAATAAATAAAAAAAATTTTAAACATCTACATGCATTTATCACTGTAATTTGATGTCTTTAATTCTTTAAGGAAGATACCAACTAGGGGAACAGCTGTTGTGGTAGTCAGGGGTTGTGCAGAGAACAATTAGAATCAGGACATGGAGTTTATAATATTTTTATGATGGTCACCCAGAGTTAACACAAGAAAATGCAGGAAACCTATTCACAACACTAAAGACATAGAATATTTAGCCAAGGGCCTGAATCCCACAGCAGTGTCCCACATGAATTCAGATAAAGACCCAGAGCTCACGACAATGCCTCCCACAAGTCCAACTGGAGGTCTAGAGCCCATGAGAAGGACTCACGCCAGTCTCTTTTATGGTTCCTCACTGGGAAGGCCCAAAGGTCAGTGGTGGAAGCCAGAAAGTCAATGCCAGTGGGGTGAAGGAGCTGTGCTGATAGGTTGAGGGTTCTACATTGGAGCCAAGAAGTCACACTCACAACAGAGACCAGGGCTGTCCTCAAAAGCACCACAGCCATCCTCAGCGACACGGAGGCCCCGAGCTCCTCTGATGACAAGCACAGTCAAGTACATGCCAGAAAGCCAGTGTGATGAGTTCATCCTGGAGACCAAATGGCACACAGCTTCCCCTCCAGATCCAGGAAGCAGTGCTCAATGTAAGGACCAGAGCTCCTCCAGGAGAACCAACGGCTCAAACAGCAACATGTAGGAGAACCCACAATGCCTCAGTGCCTCAACATGTTAACACCTTCCTTCTCCTTCTCCACGTCTCTATTTATGCTGGCAACTTTCCTCAGCTGATTTAATTCTGCTGGCATTAAGTTGACCAACAGTTTTTAATATGTAAGAGCTGTGTTGAATGGAATTTCTAGTTTTACTTTTTTGAGAAATCTGCACACTGATTTCCATTGTGTTGCACTTACATACATTCCCACCAAAAATGTAGAAGGGTTCCCTTTTCCCTACAGCCTCACCAGCATTTGTTATTTGACTTCTTGATGATTGCCATTCTTTTTGGAATAAGATGAATTCTCAGTGTTGCTTTAATTTCTTAAATGACCAGAGAGCTTGAACATTTTCGTGTATGTATAGGCTACTGACTATTTCTATTTCTCCTGCCAAGAAGTATATATTATTTCAGTTGCCCATTTTTTTATTTTGGGGGGGGCTAATTTTTTTTGACTTTTCATATATTTTAGATAACTGGTCCTCTATCTGAGGTAGAGCTGGCAAAATTGTTTCCCATTCTGTAGGTTGTTTTTTTTATTCTGTTGTTTCCTTTACCTTGTAGAAGTTTTTTAATTTGATGTAATCTCATTTGTTGATTTTTGATGCTATTTCCTATGGAATTGGTGGTCTATTCAGAAAGTCCTTGAGTACATTGACAGTTTCAAGAGTTTTGCCTATTTCATTTTCCAGGATGTTAAATTTTTTTGTTTTAATATTTACATCTTTGATCCATTTTTATTTTAGTGTATGGTGAGAGATATGGATCTTTAATCTTGTGCATACATACAACCAATTTTCCCAGCAACATTTTCAAACATTCTATATTTCTCCCAGTGTATGTTTTTTGACCCTTTATCAAACATAGAGTGGCTGAAGGTGTCTAGGGTTATTTCTGTACCCTCTATTCTGTTCCACTGATCTATGTGTCTCTTTTTTGTACCAGTGATTAAAAAAAACCATGCTATTTTTATCAGTATGGCTTTGTAATATAACTTGAAATTCAAAATTGTGATGTTTCTTCTCACCCAGGTTACTTTTTCTATTCTTAGTCTGTTCTGATACTATGTGAGTCTTAGGAATATTTTTTCCAGTTCAGTAAGGAATGCTACTGATATTTTCATTAGAATTGCATTAAATTTGGCATAAGGCTGTTTGACAACATTGTCTCTGCCTATCCAAAAACAGGAGCTATCTTTCCATTTTCTGATATCTTCTTTAATCTCCTTTTTCAGAGATGCACAGTGATTGTTGTAGAGGGCTTTCACTTCCTTTGTTAGGTTGTTAATTATTTAAATTTTTCATCCTATTGAGGATGGTAAAGATTTAAATTTTTATAAGCAAAAAAAATAAGCACTTGACTTTGAAATTCTTCTACCATTTGTTTTCCAGCATTTTTTAAATCAAAATAAAAAATTTATTGGACAACTCTGTATATAGACAACTAATTTATTTTTCTGTTACGTTCTTTTGTTTTATTTACATTCATATCTTGGCCTGGCTCAAAATCCACGAGAATGTATGTGAACATTCTCTTAAATAAGAGGCCTCAGATTGTAAACATGGATTCCTTCAAGATAATGATTTAAGCTGTGAATGTAGCATTGTCTCAAAAACAGAGACAGAGACAGAGACAGAGAGAGAGAACAGCTGTTTCTAACTTGTTTTTCATTGTTTCCGGAAGGACCGTACTGCAGGTCTCATTGCGACATAGCAATTTCTTTTGTTATCATGGGCCCTTTAGAGAAAACATATTTGATACAGCTTCAGAGACTGCTTTCTTCCATTGTTCGTGGCCAATAATAGCAGCCCAAGCAAATTTGCTCTCATATCTCAGACTCCAGCTCTGCAGTGATGGCTTTTTGAGTATGTCCATTAGCTTGTCCCACTGCCACCTCACACAAATTGGTCCAATGCCTAGCACATGATAAAAAGCTACCTTTTGTTGAGTTTTTAGTGATGTGAAGTACTATATGTACAAGGAGTAGCACATTCATTATAATTAATTTTCCTCTCAACTCTTTGCAGGGAATTTTACCACTATCCCCATTCTACAGATGAGGAAATTAAGACTCAGAGAAGCTTGTCCAAACTCCTTTCACAAGTAGAAAGTGGTGGAGCCTGGGATTCAAATCGAAGCTATTCAACATCAAGGTCTAGACCTTAGCAACAACCTGCACGGCCTGTGCATCAGTATTTAATGACTATTGAAGTTAAAAGATGAGTAGATGCACAGATGCTATCATATTTTGACCTACTCAGCTTGTCCCAATTTCTCTGTTTCTGTTGGTCTCCACTGCAGTTCTATGACCATTTGTGGTTTAAAAGTTTTCCCTGACTTATATTTAGTTGACACAAATCACCCAACAGCATACATGCTAGGAGCAATAGGGTGTCTGCGCTCCCAAATAAATTGTAGAGCAGGAAGTAGACAATAAACAAGTAAACACATAAATAAAAATAACTCTTGCAGACTTTGACAGTGTTTTGAAGACAACAGAAAGTGATTGGGTGATAGACATTTCCTTAGTCCTTTCGATATTTCTTCTTTCTATTCTCAATGCCTGACTCCAATAAAACTTCAGCTGTTGGAAATTTCATTATAACCACAATCTCATGTCTGGTTCTGAGTTCTTTTTTGCTTAGACTACTGTGAATCTCTTTAGAATTATACTCCTAAATTATCACTTTTGTGTCTTGCCTTTCGACAGCGCACTGGGCACAAAATAACTCACCTTAACCCCAAGTTCCTCCATCTCACCTTATCTTAAAGACCCCAAAACACCTTTCCTCCTGCTTTCACCAGTGTTCCAGGGCATGTTGCACTCATTAGCTACAGTGCCTTCCTCAATGTAAGACAGATGGTCCTTTAACCAAGTGTCTTAGACCTCCTTTGTACTTCGTCTCAATCTCACATGCCTGATTCCAGAATAAGCTAGTCTGTTCTGTCCACATGTCAAACCCTCTTTGCCATCTGGAATCTAGTTAAAGACCCACTTTGCAATTAAGTTTTCTTTATACCATTCCACACTAATGTCTTTTGTTTAAAAAAAAAAAAGCTTTTTCATTTTCATGACTTTCTATTTCATAGATTTCTACTCAAGCACATTGCTGCGTAATGTGACCTAGTTGATGTATGAATGTGTGTTATGTACACATTTGTGACTAATGACACACTTATTCAGTACCACCAAGACTTACATTTCTCTTGTATTACTTATGGTCAATAACCACAATAGCAGCTAAAATTTATTTAGCACCTACTATGTATGCAGCGCTGTGCTAAGTGTTCTATACATTGTAATTTTTTACTCCTAAGGTCACATTTATTATCTCCATCAGCAGACAGGAGAGTACGACTTTAAGAAGTGAAGCAAATTGTTTTAGGAACCAGGCCTAGGTTTAAACCTGTGGTGTGTGGTCTGAAGTCTGCAATCCTGCTTCTAAGCTGTGCTGCCTGGACACAATCCTGGCCATTTTTTTGCACTTCCTGTCCCCATCTGCCCTGAAAAGAATCAGGGATCTTCACGAGTGAGACAGCAATGCCTGCTGGTTTGGTGGGGAAGTAAGAGTATCAAGGAGTTTCCCTCCTGGGTTTGTCACTGTGAGGTCCCCCACGGGGAGAAGCTACGGCCACCTAAGGGAGCCTAAGGGAGGTGAAATTTCAGCTGAGGAAGTGCTGTGTAAAAGAAGAAGACCTTAAAAATCACCAGAAGGATAGCACTGAGCATCACTTCACACATCAAGAAACGAAATCTTATTATCTGTAACCAGGGGTTCCAATAAGTGCTGGGGTTTCTCCCTGAAGGTCAGGGAACTTGTGATAACGCTTCTCCAAAGGAACTGAGGATGGAGAGAAATACATAGCATGCTTATAAGGGATGGATTGTGAGCCCTTTAGTAGTTTGGATATTCTTTTGGAATTTTTCCCTTTCCTATTGTTAAAAGAGTTATTTTATAGTGTAGAGTTCAACACTGAATTAAGGCTGGCTCATCTGTTCTCTGGAGTCTCCATTTAGAGCGCCTGGTATTTTGAATCTCAGGGCCCATTACTCATTTTCATTGGCTTTTCTCTGGCTGAGAACTGTGATCCAACATCAGCCACCTTCACACTGCCTTTCCCTTTTGTAGAACTCACCTGCCACTGTGGGAGAAAACCACTTCTTCCAGGGAAGGACATTTTCAGGCTTATGCGAGACAAAACAAAAGGGTGAGAGTGACCAGTGGCTGCCCAGCCACAGCCTCACCGTAGGAACTTCCACGGAAGGTAGCAGTTTTCACAGGATTAAATGCAGGAGGAAAAGGGATTTTCTTAGACTGAACCTACCTTTAAAATTTGATGATCTGGACCAAAGTAAGGAAAACTAGGATAGGTTAGGGTATTAATAGTAACCAGCACTAAAGATGTCATCACCTGAAGAGACAATGCATTTCAGGAGGTTAAAAAATCCCATCAGAATATCCCTTATAATAAACAAAGCAAATCACATGGAAGATCTCTAACAAAACTCTGCCATTATCTTTTATTTTGTTCGTAATATTTGGTTTGTGGCTTAGGTTTTAAGTGGTAATTGTCTGTACCAGTTACATTAGGCGAAATATTTATAAAGTCTGTTCCATGGAAAAAGTACCATATCATAAGATTATAGGCGTATGAACAGAAATTAAAGGCTCAAAATCGTATACATGAAAGACAGAGACTAATATGCCAAAACTTTAAGTCAATATCAAGTTGGAGTATAAATCTTTAGCAACTGAAAAGAATTAAATTAGTTGTAGAGTTCTCAATTTTTAAAATCTTTTTGATTTTTATTTTTAACTGACATATACAAAATAAAAGTTGTACATATTTAATGGAGTACCACGTACTATTTTGTGCATATGCATATATGTGTATATATTGCATAATGGAAAAATCAGGTTAACTATATTTATCTCATTTATCATTTCTTCACTGTAAAAACTTTTAAAATTCTTTCCTTTTTTGAAATGTATAATCTAATATTGTTGCTTATAATCACCACACTCAGTGCAATGGACCAGAGCTTCTCGTTCTCATCTGACTGTCACTGGGCACCCACAGATTCATCTCTCCCCACCCCTCACCATCCTGTCTCCAGCCTCTGGACACCACCTTTCCACTTTAAGCTTCTAAAAGCAACATTTTTACATTCCACACACGAGTAGGATTATGAGGTACCCATCTTTCTGTGCCGGGGTTATTTTATTTTCCACAATGAACTCCAGTGCACATTGGTTATTTCTGGTGACAAGATTTTATTCTTTTTATGGCTGAATAGTATTCTACTGTGTTATGTACCCTGTTTTCTTTCTTTGTTCATCAACTAATAGCCTCTTTTTCCATTTCTTGGCTATTGTGAATAATGCTTCAGGGAACACAGCAGTCCAGGTGTTTGACTTATTTCATTGCCTTTAAATATATACTCAGTGGTGAGAATGCTGGATCAGATCATAGTTCTATTTTTTAATTTTTGAGAAAACTTTATGCTGTTCTCTGTGATGATTGTACTAACTTACTTTTCTACGAACAATGTACAGGGTTCCTCCTTCTCAACAGCCTCATCAGCACTTATTATTTTTAGTCTTTTTTTTTTTAATTGGCCATTCTTTCTGGAATGAGGTGATATCTCATTGAAGGTTTGATTCATATTTTCCTGGTGATTGGCAATGTTGAGTATTTTTATACACTCAATATTGAATGTCTTCTTTTGAGAAATGTCACTTGAGTTAGTTAGCATTCTATTGAGATTTTAGAGTTCCTTACAGTCTAGATATCAAGTCCTTGTCATGTATATTTTACAAGTATTTTCTCAATCTTGTATGCTATTTCTTCACTCTGTTGTTTTATTTGCTGTGCAAAAGTTTTTATTTTGATAAAATCTTATTTATTTTTGGTTTTATTTCTTATGCTTTTTGGGTATTGTCCCCTCAAAAACCCTTGCCCATTTAATACTCTGAAGCATTTTCCTTGTTTTCTTCTACTAACTTCATTATTCCAGTCTTACATTTGTCTTTAATCTATTTTGAGTTGGTCTTTGTAATTTATGAAAGATAGAGATCTAACCTTTCTGTTCTGCATATGAAAACACTGGCCATTCTCTAGTATGAGTTCTTAGCACCTTTTTTGAAAATCAGTTGGATGGAGATGGATATGTTTGCTTCTAGGTTCTCTATTCTCTTCCATTGGTCTATATATTTCTTACTATGGCTGTTTTGTTTATTACAGCTTTGCAGTATATTTTGAAGTCAGATGATACCTACTGCTTTGTTCTTTTTACTCAAAATGGCTTTGTGGATGTGTGTGTTTGGTTTTATACAAAATTTTAGAATTGTTTTTCTCAGTTCTATAATGAATGTCATTTGTCTTTTTGTTTTGTTTTTGTACTGAGGATCAAACTCACAACCTTGCACTTGCCAGGAAGGTGCTTATGCTGCTGAGCTAAATCCCCAGCCCATCATTTGAATTTTGACAAAGATTACACTGAATTTGTCAATTGTTTTCTGTGCTATGGACAGCTTCACAATATTGATTCCTCCAACACATGAGCTCATGTGTCCTTTTCAGCTTATTTCAATGTGTGTTATAATTTTCATGGTAAAGATATTTCATCTCTGGTTATATTTATTCTTAATGATTTTATTTTTGTTGCTATTATAATAGGCTATTTTCTTAATTTCTGTTTCAGATAATATGCTATTGACATACTGATAATACTGATTTTTGGATGCTGATTCTGTATCTTACAATTCTGCTGAATTTGTTTATTAGTCCTAATTTTTTTTATAGATTAGAGTTTTTCTATATATAAACTTATATCACCTATAGTTACAATTTGACTTTTTCAATTTGGATGTCCTATCTTTATCTGACCCAACTGTTTAACTAGGACTTACAGCACTATCCTGAACAAAGGTAATGAATATGGGCATGTGTGTCTTTATCCAGATCTTAAACAAAAAGCTCTCAGCTTTTCCTAACTCCGAATAACAATAGCTATTGGTTTATTATCAACGGCCTTTATGATGAAGCACATTCCTTATACACCTAATTTACTCAGCATTTTTGTCATGAAGTGATATTTAATTTATTGAATGTCTGTCTGCCTCTGCAAAGGTTTTGCCCTTTATTCTGTCCATATGGTTTATTGCATTTATTGATTTGTGTATATTGAGTCATCCTTGTATCCCTGGAAGGAATCTCATTTGATGATAGTGAATAACCTTTTTATTGTACTTTTGATTTAAGGTTGCTAATATTTTGGTGAGGATCTTGTATCTATGTTCATCAAGAACACTGGTGTGCTATGTTTTGTTACTGTTGTTCTGTCCCTACCAGACTTTGGTAGCAAGATAATGCTGTTCTTATAGCATGTGTTTGAAATAATTCTTTCTTCTGTATTTTAGAATAAGTTTTGGAGAATTGGTATCAATTTTTCTTTAAACATTTGGTATAATTTAACAGCTATTTGGTGCTGAGATTTTCTTCAAAGCAGGCATTCTATTACTTATTCAATCTCACTGCTTATTATTGATCTGTTCAAGGTTTTTATTTCTCATGATTTACTATTGGTAAAAGGTATATGTCCAGGAATTTATCTGTTTCTACACCTTCAAATTTGTTGACATGTAGTTGTTCACAATCTTTAATAATCTTTTGTATTTCAGTGTAATTTATAGCATTTCCCTTTTCATCTCTGATCTTATTTGAGTTTTTGTTCTCTTTAGTCTAGCTAAAGGTTTACTTTATCTTTACAAAGAACAACCTCTTTGTTTTACTGATCTTTGATCTGTTCTTTTCTCCTCCATTATTTTTGTCTGATCAACAATTGGGCTATTTATTTCTTTCTATTAATGTTGAGTTTAGTTTGTTGTTTTTCCAGCTCATCAAGATGCAGTTATAGGTCATTTACTTGAGATTTCTCTCTCTCTTTTTTTTTTTTTTTGATGAGGGCATTAATTGCTAAAATCTCTCTTGATTTTTCTGTATTCCATAAGTTTTCATATGTTATATCTCCATTTTTGTTTCAAATTTTTTTAAATTTTAAATTTCCATCTTGATTTCTTCTGTGATCTATTTATTGTTAAGTTCTATGTATCTGTAGTTTCCAAAGTTTTTCTTATAATTAATTTTTAGCTTTATTATATTATGGTCAGAAAAGATACTCAATATGATCATGATTAACAAAATTATTATGACTTGTTTTGTAGCATATCATGTCATCTAAACTGGAGAATAGTCCATGTGATAATGAGACCAAAAAAATGTGTATTTAGCAGCTGTTGGACAGAATGTTGTATAAATGTCTATTTGGTCCATTTGGTCTTTGGTACAATTTAATTATGATATTTCTTCATTGATTCTATTTTTTCATCTGGATAATCTCTCTAGTGCTAAACATGGGATGTTAAAATCCCCAACTATTATTGTATTGGAGTCTATCTTCCCTTTTAGCATGTTAATACTTGCCTTATATATTTATATGTCCCAATGTTAAGTGCATGTATTTTTAGACTATAAGCATATGTTGATTCATTTTGAGATTCCTATTGCCTTTTTTTTTTTTAGAAACAGAAATCGAACTCAGGACCTTGTGCTTGCCAGGCACACACTTGTGCTGCTAAGCTGTATTTCCAGCCCCTATGTGTATATTTAGAATTTCTATTTCCTCTTGCTCAATTGGTCTCTTGATCATTGTATAATGGCCTCCCTTATCTCTTTCTAGTGCTTTTGATTTAGTTTATTTTATCTGATGTCAATATGGCCACTCCTGCTTTCTGTTGATCTCCATTTGGAAGAAATAACTTATTTCATCCTTTACTTTCTATGTGTGTCCTTAGAGATGAAATGATTTTTTCTGTAAGCAGTATATAGTCAGGTGTTGGTTTGATTATTTTTTAATCCATTCAGTCATATATATATATATATAGTTTATTTATATATATATATATTATTTTTTAATCCATTCAGTCATTTATATATTTTAATTGGGAAATTTAATTCATTTTCATTCAAATAATTATTGATAGGTAACTGTGAGAATTGAAGTGAATTGTCAACTTGGTTGGCTTGGGAGCCACTCAGAGAAGTAGTGAAGCACACTCCTGGGAACCTGTGTGGATTGCAGAGACACGCCTGTGGGTTCTGGGCTCCTGAGCTCACCTCTCTGCACACTTCCAGGTACCTGTGTGGATCACAGAGGTATCTCTGTGGGATCTGGGCTCCTGAGCTCACGTCTCTGGCACTGTTCCCTGTTAGGCTTTCCAGCTGCCATGAACTGAGCAGTTTTGCTCCACCATGCCCTTCCAACATAATGCTCCTGCCTTGGAGCCAGCCAGCCTTGGACTGAAACCTCTGAGACCAGGAGCCACATAAACCATTTTTTTCTTTAAACTATGAATGTTAAGTATTTGCTTGCAGTAAAGCTAAGTAGTAAAGTGAGGTCTTACCATGGCCATTCTATACTTTGTGTTCTGGTTTGTGGTAGCCACTTTCTTCCCTCTTTTAAAGACTTCTGTGCTAATTAAGTGAATTACTCTAGTAGTGTGTTTTGATCCCTTGTTTATTATTTTTGGCTTGTCTATCAACAAGCTATTTTATAAAGAAAACAACCTAATATGATCATAAGCATAATAGAAACAAAGGAACAAAAGAACAAGAGGAAATGTATTAGTAAGGAGTTTCATTCTCTCCACATTTTGAATTTTTGGTATCCTATTTTATATCTTTCCATATTTCCAATCATTTAGCACATTGATGTAGCTATTTTTGTTAATAGTATTGTTTAGTTTTCACACTAAAGATATGAATGATTTACATACCACACCTACAATATTAAAGCATTCTGAATTTTTTGTATAATTACTCTTTTCAATAAATTTTATATCCTTCTGTTTTTTTTTGTTTCTTCCTTCCTTCCTTGGTACATTAATTTCCCTTTCATTGTAAAGAATTTCATTTAGCATTTCTGTAGAACAGATCTGGTGGAGATACGTTCTCTTGACTCTTGTTTGCTAGAAAAGTCTTCACCTGGTTTTTATTTCTAAAGGTAGCTTTGCTGGATACAGTATTCTGGATTGAGTGTTCTCTCATCTACTCTCTCCTATCTGTAACGTTTCTGCAAAGTCAGTTATTGGATGAATTGAACACACATTTTTTTTCTAGCCTTGAGAATATTGTTTGTTTATTGGTTTGTTTGTTTGTTTGTTTTTACTTGTAAGAGCTTAATTGTAACATGTTTTGGGGTAGACTTAGTTGTTTCAATTTGACTGGTAACTGAAGGCCTTCCTGTACTTACATCTTTTTATACATCTCTAGGTTTAGGAAGTTTTCAGTTATTACTTCTTTGAACAAGCTTTCTCTTTGGCATTTTCTACTCCTTCTTGAACCCCAGCAATCTAAATATTTACCCTCTTACTATTGTCTCAAATTTCCCATAAGATTTCTTCATTCTTTTTTGTTTTTCTCTAATAACTGTATTTTCAAATAAGCTGACTTCGAGGAAATAAGGAAAGAAGAAAGTATCCCTCCTTGCTTCTGCGGAGGAGCTCCGGAGTTCACATTATCTTTGAATGCCCCCCTTCTCGTTCTTTCAGCTTCCAGCACACTCTTCAGGTTTCCAGGAAGCCTGCAGGCTTCTAACACAGACCCTTTGGGTTTTTCATCCAGACTTTCATCATGCTCTGCTGTGAGCTTCAAGCCTTCAGCTTTTGACTGGATCTTCTTGCTTTCCAGTGAGAAGACTGTCCTTCTACATTCTTCTACTCCTGACTCTGCAAGTAGCCAGATAGATAGACAGACAGACAGACAGATATTTCTTCTGCTGAACCCTAACTGATACAATACCTAAATGTGGTATCAAAAGATAGGAGCTGGCTGAAACAGATATGTCACTGGCCTTTAAAGAGTATACCTCCCTCTCAGATTCCTTCCTTGTCTCTGCTTTCTTCCACGAGCTGAGCAGATTTTCTCTGGCATGCCCTTGTACTATGATGTTTCTGCCTTGGAGCCAGTCAACACAGACTGAATCCCCTGGAATTTGAGCCAAATTAAACCTTTCCTTTCCTCTTTTAAGTTGTGGGTATTGGGTCTTATGTCCCAGCAATGAGAAAGCTGACTAATATACAATAACACGAGCTGGAATACAGGTCTGATCAACTAGGGTCATGTGTCTTCCGCTAGCATTGGAGCTATTCCAGAAGTTCCATCCCTAGGCAGGGGATAGGGGTTATTAAAATCTTCCCAATATTGGATTTTGCCAGCCTAGCACAAAGCTCCATGGCAAATTCTGTTTTTACTACCCTGTGCTACCCTCAGTGAATGCAGTCTCCACCACAGTATACTATGGAAAGTTGCAGTACCAATGAAGACAGACCCTTGATTGCTTAGGTTGATGATAAGCTGAGTTGCACCTAATTCTTACAGCCACAAGAGCTTGCACAGTCTCAGAGTTGCACTCAGGTCCATAGCTCAGCTGGCAATGAAACAAGCTGAAACCCAGATCTGCCCCCTCAGATGCATGAGGGGTGCCAGAGCTGTTACAGAGGCTCTGTCTGTGAGCTCTGACCTGCAAATGGAGCTCTCAGTTTGTCCTGGGTACTTGGTCTCACCACAGTGGGCCTGGCATTGGGTTCTGAAGCAATGCCCTGTGTTACATTTTGTGCCTGCCTTTCTAGAAGGTGAGATCCCACTCTCTACTCTGCTACCCAAGGTTGGGGGAAGGGTAGTAGAAGCTGCCACCCTCCTTGGCCTAACACAGTTCCAAGGTCTCAGTCTGATGGATTGGTCTGGCAGTAGAGGTCTTGGAATTTTGCCCTGCCCTGGGTTTCACTGTGGCCTGAACTAAATTCTGTCTCAGGAGGTGTTTCTCCCCATGTGGCACTGCTTGGAGGTGGTTGAAGGATGATGCTGACAACTCTTTCCTTCTTGTCTTCTTAGGCACTATGGTCTCTTACTTGATTCCCCTAACCCTTGTGAATGTAGAGTGGTGAGGGAATAACTGTTCAACTTGGTGTGTCTGTGGGGAGAGGTTTCCCGAGGGTCTTACGAAGCCATCATCTTGCTCTGTCTGTCCCCATGAAGTCCTGAATTTAGTGACTTCATTTTCCATGGAAAGAATTTATGTTTTTTCATGAAAATTCCCTCACTGTTCTGTGCTTCCCCAAATACATGAAAACACTTTTTAAGATACTAAGGTATTTTTCCCCTTATTTCTTAATATGCAGGCACAAATATTATCCCAGTAATATTGCTCACTATCCCATATAGGTCAACATGTTGGAACTTTCTGATTTTGATTAAGGCACACACCCAAGAAATTCATGAATGTAATATGTTGCCTTCAAGTCATTCCTGTAGTCTCATTCAGCCATTACAACAGGCACAGTTATTTAATTATATCCTGAGGAGATGAGGCAAAGAGAGGTGTAAAGTGATAGCCTTGAAGAATAAGAGTTCAAAGACAGCATCTGGCTAGGGAGTCATGTCCTAACACAAACCCTGAATCTCAAACTACACCCATTTTGCAATCTGAGAATCAGCCTTCTCTAAATATATGCACTTCAGTAACATGTCCTGAGAGGAGACAAAGCCACTATTTGTCTCTTTCTTTCATGAACTATCAAGCTTTCATGAATGACATACATTTGGTCTTTCTTTAGCTGCTTGTAAGTTTAAAAGCCTCAGGCTGCTGATACATGATTATATAAATATACATATTTTTTTCAAGATATGCATTTTTTCTCAAATCTAAACAGATAGCACATATTCAGTCTGTAATTGACTTGTCAGGAGTTATTCTTTCTCTAAACAACAGTATGGGCTTTGTGATTCTCACTCAGAATCCTTTTTTTAAAAAAATTAATGTATTAAAGGTATAGTAAGCTTTAGTGTCTTATGTTGATTGTTCTCTCCCGTGAATACCATTTTAAATGGTTTAGCTTCCCTGCCCCAAACCTGTGTAAAGGAACAAAGTCTTTAAACCTAAGTTTAAATGGTTTAATGAGTGGGGCCAATTGATTTACATCACAATAGCTAAATAGGATTAAACTTACAAAGTCACATAGACTTTTGTGAAAGTCTATGAAAAAACATAACACAAAAATAGAACTAGGCAACAGAAATGCATCTGTAGGTGGCTGCTGTCCCAAGAGTCCCTCCTCTGTAGTGCCTGTATTATGAATCAGCAAGTGTACAACAGTAACCTTCGTGGCCCTGCGTTCTCACTTGATCAGTATTATTTATGTTCCATATTCTATAATATAACTGGCAAACATTTTCAAATAGTAAGACTCACATGCCACCAACAGTGATGTACAATCAGGCTGAATTACTTTCTCCTGCATTAGTAAATTAGGGCAAGCCCACCAAGTCATACTCATTTGTACACCTTTTGTACTGTACAATTTATCTTCAAACTAATGGATTTTATGCAGGTGATCAAAAGTTGTAGGGGTTACTTCTCAATTCAATTAGCTAAATTATTTCTTACCATTTCAAATCATAGCCTAAGGCTCCACAAGTCAGTAATTTTAAAAAAAATTAAGTAAGGTCACTCATGCTCAGACATCAAAACTGTAAGGAAAAAAAAAAAAACTTAAGATCCAGAGAAGAAAAGAATATAAGCAGGTAAACTGGAACTATTGCCAATCTTCTGCCCCAACACTTGACTGGCCTTCACTTGTAGGTTTTAATAAGGCTCTGAGTTACATCAGATGCTTTGGAAACATGTGTCTCAACAAACCTGCATCAGAACACTATTTCTGCCAGAAGTCTAGAAAAAAAAATTCCCCAAAGTCCTACATTAACTTATAACTTAGCTACATTAGCTAAGCCCCTATTTCCCAAACTTAAGAGGCCACAGAATCTTATTTTCAACATGAAATCCCATAGAACTAATATTCTGCCATGATTCAGTTTGAAAATTTTAATTTTGGAGCATCAAGTTGGTTTTCTGCTTCTGTTGTTCTTACAAATTCAAGCTAGAAAATACGTTGAAAATAATCCACTGTGCCTTTGTGAAGAGAGCTGTTATCTCTAGAATTGTGCACATAGTTCAAGTTCATGCAAATTAAAATTTCTTTGGGTGCATAAGCCACTTTCTAACTTTGAGTTTGGGCCCTGGTGTAGAGTGAGAGGTTTGTGGAGCATGTCCAGTCGACCGGTGCTGTAACTTCTGCAGATGCTTATCTTGTACCCAGCGTTGGTGGTGCTCATCAAGTCTTCACTTGTGTATTAGTCAGCTTTCCTGATGCTGTGACACAATGCCCAACACTCACAACTTAAAGGAGGAAAGGTTTAATTTGGTTCATGGTTTCAGGAGCTATGGAACGCTGGCTTCAAAGCAAAAACGTTATGGAGAAAGGGCATGGTATACCAGAACAATGCCACTGAGCTCATGGCAGCAGCTTTGCTGAGTTTATGGCAGCCAAGAAATAGACTGGGGAAGCAGTACCAGAGAGGAAGGGGCTGGGTACCAGACACAGGCCTTCAAGGCCACACTAGGATGTCCTGCCCAGACACAGCCATAAGTGTGGTCCATCAACAACGCTGGCAGGTTGTTAGTCAGGTAGACTAACTAAAGTTAGTCAGGTAGAGCTCAAGCATCACAACTTGACTAGCAGTAAGGTAGCCCAAATGGTTTTCGCACTCACTTTCACTGTACTGAATCTAGGCTCTCTACTGCAAAGTCTTCACTTCATCAGTTACACTAAGATTCTCAAATCTCACTTCCCTCTCCACACTGACGTAATGTCCTCACAACACAATATCCCTTCTAGGCAAGCTGCCTCGGTGTCACAGACCCTCAGCTTCCCAAGTTCAGAAAGCTGCAAAGGACGTCTCCACGTTCAGTGTGATTCAGCAAGGATCTAGCATAACATAGACTTAGTTCCAACATGCTAAGTTTTGCCAGAGCATATGGGAGTATAAAAGCAAATGTGTATTATGCATAATATTATGTCACATTATCGGGCACATCTTTTAAAAAGGCAACACCTACAGGTCTGAACAACTTCGGTTTTATGCAAATACCCCAAGTACTAAGATGTGCTTACTTGTCATGTTTTTGTTGTTGTTGTATCAGCACACTGCCCCAGGGAGGAATCAGGTTTCACTTTACCTCACCATTATTAATGTCTACCTGTGCAAACACTCTCACCACTTGCTAAAGCTTTTCTGGCTCTGCATAAGAGTTCTCAGCGCACATTCTTCTTTTGTGACTGGCAGAGAGGAGCTTCTGTGAGTACAATGATGCAACTCAATCCTCCTTGGGAATTCAATATGCTGTACCATGGATGCCCAACCCGCACGCTTTTTATAATCATAGCCATCATCTTTTTATTATGTCTTGGACTTGAGGAGGCCTGAAAGCAGATGTAACTCATGATGACCTGACTTCAATGGGAGAATGAACCAGGTGGCTAATTGTCTCTAAAACAAATACACTGATAATTAGCAGGAGAGCACAATGCAACAGAAGCCTAACCACCAACCTTTATTTAAGTTAAGCAAATGGGTGAGCAAATGATGCAGCTGCACCGCACTTTGACAAGTTAATAAGGGAGCCATACTTCATCTTGTCAGCCACACTAGCCAAAGCATGCCCTCAGGATTCGGTATCAATGAGGCTAAAACTGTAAAGTTGGGAAACTGTCAGTGCTCACAGTGGAAACCCCTTGTCTGAGTATTTTGTAGAGCCAGAAATTAAGATGCTAGGTTTTTTCACCTATGGAATGCTGGGGCCATGGCTAGGACAGTAAGCTCTCACCCACACACCAGAAGTGCAGAAAATTGCAACTCTCTCAGCATGTTAATTAAGTGACAACATCTTTACAAATCTCATTTTTCTAGAGTTTAAAATTACTCAGCTTGGGTCGGGCAATGTCTATCTCACAGTTCAGCAAACTTTTTCTGAAAAATGCAAATAATAAATAGTTCAGACTTTTTGGGTCTTACAGTCTCTGTTCCAAATACTGAAGTCTGCTATTTTAATGCAAAAGCAGCCATAGACAAGATGTAATATATGATTGTATTCCAATAAAACTTAATTATCACTATTTAAACTAAATGTCATATAACTTTCACCTATCAAAAATGTTATTCATCTTTAGTTTCTTACAGTCATTTACAAATTTATAAATAATTCTTGGCTTGCAATCTATTCAAAATTGGGCTAGATTTGATGCAAGGATTGTAGTTGCCTACTCATGGCTTAACATAATTAACTGAGCTAGAATTAAGGATTTAGAGGTAGTAAAGCATATTCTCTCCCATTTTCTGCTTGTTTCTTAGTTGTACAAGGGAATTCTGTTCATACGAGAGCTAGAATCAAGGCCACAAGAAAGATATTTAATAAATATATATTGATAATCTGATATGCAAGTCACAGGTCCTAAAAGGCTGAGACTCTTAAGGAAGTTATAATTCAGAGTTTTAGTTGTAAATGGATCAGAAAAATGCTTCCATGGGTGATCTGCCCATTGGTATTAAACTATACATATTCTTTGACCTAAATACTTCATTTCCAGGAATTTATCCTAAGCAAGTAATTAGAACTCATGCAAAAATTGAATAAGAACATTAAAGATGCTAATGATAGTATCATTTACAATAGCAAAATTGAATATACCAAATAATGTCAAAAAACAACACTGTCAATGTTAAAAAATAGAATCTTTCTAATAGACCTTATTTTTAGAGTAATTTTAGGCTCAGAGCAAAATTCAGTGAAAGAACAAAGAATTCCCATACACCTTCTGGCCCTACACAGGCATAACTTCTGCCACTACCAACATCACACAGAAGAATGGTACACTTGTTACAACAGATGAACCTATGTTGACCTATCATGAAAATACAGAATCTTCATTAAACAATTCATGACCATAGTCTATAAAATGGATTATTATACTGTCTTAGTTACTTTTTACTTGTCGCTGAGACAAAATACCTGATGCCCAAAGTTGGGAAAAGAAATGTTTATTTCTTACAGTTTTTGGAGGTTTCAGTCCATACTCAGTTGGCTCCAAGGCAGAGTGTCATGGAGGGGCCACAGTTCATGGCGACTGCAAACAGCAAGCCGAAACCAGCAAGAGAGAGAGAGACGCGCCTTCTTCCTGCCATTACATCACATCCTGGCTCCACCCCTAGGCGCATATAGCACTCACACCCCCAATCTGAGCACTAGACAATGAACCAATCACAAATGCATAATGCAAAGGCATGAGGCCTGGGGGCCACGGACAAAAACCATGACATATACAGTCATTAAAGGTATGATGACCAAGAAGGACTGTTATGGAAGGATGTTCATCTGGGTATGGGAGGCAGGTATGTAACACAACAATAATGACATGATGACTCGCTTGTTTTTAGAGTTGCATAAAATATCTAGGAAGTGTTACTGCTCATCTCTGCAGCATGGGTTTATGTCTGGTTCTTAATTTCTTCTTTCATTTTTCAAACTATTTTTAACTCATTCACTGAACATATTATTAAGCTGTTAATATATTCTATGAATGTTTTTATAGTAGAAATGTAATATTCTGCCATATTTAAAGTGAAAAGTCAACCTGAAATGTTAGTGAAAGAATGTCCAAGCAGGTATTCTCAGTTGCATAGAAGAGACAATAAGCAGGATCATAGAAGAGACAATGAGGAGGATGAGGACCAGGAGAATAAAGCAGAAACACTTGGGAACAGGGTTCTAGAATACCTAAAATTGTACATGTAGCGATTATTAGCAACGTTGCATGTAACTCTGTCACTTTTTCCGTCACTTTTCAAAGCCGATCTTCATAACCAACTCCCAGTGCTCCCACGGGGCCAGTGCGTGAGATACTAAAACAGTTAAAGATCTACTTTATCATTTGAGCCTGTAATGGCATCTTCCAAAAAGGGAGAGAAAATGAGAGGGAGAAATTCAGAGGTCTTATCCAATTCAGGCATTTAAAAAGAGTCTTCACGTGCATCTTCATCTTTAGCTATCATCCTCCTAGGGTAGAGTCTAGATGGCCCTGGATTGTCTGGACTAATTTTGACATCTTTTGTCAAGCACAGCATGTTTTAAGGCACACACAGATTTAAAGTACCAGGATGGTGTTGATGGAGATATAGAAAAGCAAACATTTTCATATTTTTCTTATAGATCTCTTTGATTTGCTGATTTCTCTGACGTATTTTATCATTTCAAGAACTGAACCTAAATATTATTCCTCTGACATTCAAGTGTTCTGGTTATGTTTTGCTGCATCTGAGGTTATTTATATTGTGCAATATAGAAAATCAAAGATAACCAGGGTTATTGGAGACCTACAATATAATCCCAAAACTACTGTGTGCCACCCATTATTTCAGCTATGAGATTTTTATAAAACCAATTGAATGATTAGAATATAATTTATTATAATAAAAGTCAAACCTGAGTATTAGAATCTACAGTTTTTTGTGAGTCCTTGTGTGGGAGACACTTTGATGTGGTATGAACTACACAGATGTCTTGTTGAAAGATGCTTTACTTTATAGTGGGAGTAGTGATAGTCTTTCTATGGAGTGAAATTAGAGGTCCAACAAGACTTCAGAGCATCTTTACTAGCATGCGCCCTGTGCCTCTCACTTTGTCTCCTTTGCTCCATCCTCCATGCACATCGAGTGTCTGTCTCACTTCCTGCTTCTCTTTCATTTCCCGTTTATTTACGGTAATTCTCATCTAGCCTCCTAAAATAACAGTTCTAGTATGTAGCTGGCTGACAACTCAACACACAATCAAAACCATGCTGGCCAGATATGTCTAACTGCTTCTCAGTCACTGCTGATCCATCTGTCACTTTCAGAACGCTGAGAGGAAAGGCACTCAGTAAGCGGAGAATGTCTACCAAGCTTGCATGCAGACTGCACCACTGCATCACACGCACATGCACACGCACACACACACTCTTGCTTGCCCTATATGGGGATTATGCAGGTGTGTGTATTTATCTAGAACATAAGCTAATATTTTTCAACAAGAATTTTACTTCCACTTATAGAATAGTTTTTGATTTTTAAAATTTCAAAACAAGCTATTCCTGGCCACTTGTGGACTGGAGGTAGAAACAAGATCACACCAGGAAGCAAGCCCAGTCTGGGGACCAGCACCATGCATGGGCCACCGATGGACTGGAACAGCCAGACCTCAGGCCCTGGCGGTGCAAGAGCTGGTAAACAAGAAGTACCATCCACTGCCACTACCACCCTGCCCTGCTATAAGCGACCAGCTTATCCAGAGAAACACAGGCTGTGATGACAGCTATGGAGGTGAAATGTAATTGGATGCCTGTGGTGCTTTGGTGTTTCACTAACATTGCAGATCTAGGGCCAGTGGTCTGATTATGGGTTCAGAGGCTATCAGTACAGTGTGGCACCTAGAGGGGAATCTCCTTCTGAGGGTTGCAGCCATTGTTGATTCCCTATGGTCTTGTTTTGAGGTCCTCTATCATTTCCATTGTTTTGTTGGGTTGGGTTTTATTCTCTTTTGTTTTGTTCAATTATGTCAAATCCAATGGCAGGAGCAGCTATTTCAAAGATAGCAAGACATATTATGGTAGCAATTTTGGATTTACTATTGGCTTGTTTTGAAGTCCTTCATTGCATTCATTGTTTGGTTTTTATTGTTTCTATTCTATTCTGTTCTGTTTGATTTTTGCTGTGTCCAGAGTTATCTGCAGCTATTTTGAACGCATCAAGAGGCATTCGGTAACTATTGTTGATTTCAGTGTTTGAAGACCTGTATGTCTTACACTGATTTGCTTTGATTGGTTTTATTCTGTTTTATACTCTTTAAACTAAAATTTTAAAAATCTTTTTAAAAATAAACCATTCCTTCTTTTTTATTTTTAATTTTTTTTATTTTAAAGAGAATAAAACAAAAGAGGACAGATCTAAGCAGATCAGAACAGAACAATGTAAGCAATACAGCACTTCACAACAAGACAATTGGATATTAACAGCAGCTATCATAATGTCTCTTTCTTTGAAATAGTTGAGCTTAGCTTTACACACAATAATGTCAAACATAAAAAAGTAGAATATAACAACTCAAGATAATGGAAGTATTCCAAGGCATTCTGAACCAAATAACCAAAGATGAACAATGGCTGCTATATTATCTCATTTTCCATAAAAATTTTGCTTTTACTGTCATACATATTAAAATCCAATAACACACAACATGATAGAATGAATGGTAATACAAAAACAAAAGCATGGTAGGACTTCAGAGCAAGATGATACTAAATCAACAATGGCTGCCATATTGTCTTGTCTTCAAAGTAACTATTCATATGATCACATATATTAAGATCAAACAAAACAGAATAAAACCATTCCAACCAATGAATGAAAACATAAGACATCAAAGCAGTATAATGGTGAACCATGATTTCCATAAAATCTTCTGTACTTTTACCATTTCTTACACTAGAGAGATTATATGGTATTTATACATGTGAGTTTGATTTATTTCACTTATGAGTATAGATTCAAGATGCATCCATTTATTTATAAATATCTCAATGTAATCATTCTTTATAGCTGAGTAGTACTCCATTGCATAAAAGTACCACAATTTTTTTTATCCATTCCTTCGTTGATGGGCACTTAGGTTGTTTCCAAGATCTGGCTATTACAAATTGTGCCGCTATAAACATGGGTGCACATATATCACTGTGGTAAGATGTTTTCAGATCTTCTGGGAATATGCCTAAGAGTGGAACAGCTGGGTCAAATGGGACCTCCAACCCCAGCTTTTTGAGGAATCTCCAGAATGACCTCCACAGTGGTTGCAACAGTCTATACTCCCACCAACAGTGCAGAAGAGTTCCTTTTTCCCAACAGCCTCTCCAGCATTTGCTCTTGGTAGTTTTGTTGATCCTGGCCATTCTTTCTGGAGTGAGATGACATCTCAGTGTGGTTTTAATTTGTATTTTCTAAGGACCAATGATGATGAACATTTTTTCATGTATTTGTTTGCCATTTGTATTTCTTCATCTG